>OOFB01009414.1:0-12234 GCA_900323305.1 Trachyrincus murrayi | reverse complement strand
CCTGGGCCTTCAGCTTCAGATGGTTCACCGTGTACACGTCTGTGATGGAGTCCACTGGGGAGCGATGGTATGGACACACACACACACACACACACACACACACACACACACACACACACACACACACACACACACACACACACACACACACACACACATATGTCTACTGTAATCAAGCTTGTCGTGAATCATTTTAGATTTACTCTAAAATCAGATTTACTCTAAACTCTAAAATCAGGCAAAAAAATAAACAGGCAAAATCAGACCAGAAGCAGGGTGCTTATTCAGCAAATAATTTGATTTGAATTGGGTGTGCATAATGAAAATCAGTGTACGTTTGTGACTCAATTCAATGTTTTGTGTGTATGAAAATGGTCAATAATGAAAGTGATGAACAGCAGAAATCCGGAATTTACTTCTAATTATGTTATTAAGGGTTATCAAGTTGTGCATCAAGCATCAGAAAGTTATGTTCCATTAAATCCATTGCAATCTCGCCTAATTTCAGTCTATCGATTTCCTTCAAGGCGATTTAATGGGTGGAGTCTAATTACCCTCCTGGCTATGTAGCCAAGCAGGTGACCAATTACTGTACACTCACATGGCCAAGGCAGTGACGAATTACTGTACACTCACATGGCCAAGGCAGTGACGAATTACTGTACACTTACATTACAGCGACGGCACAGCTGAATGAAGCTATGGCATTCAACTACACAAAACAACGAGGGGGGCCGGGGATTCAGACCACACCCCTACAATCCTGAGTCTTTCCAAGACTGAGTTTATCAGCTGAGATGCCTAATAACATACGTTTATTGCCCTGACAAGATATTCGGTAGGCGTGTGTAGTGGAATCGTCCCTCTGTCATATGTTATGGTTATTTAACATTTTTAGATCCTGTTGTCCATCACTTTAATATTAAACAAGTATAAAAGAATGATAAAAACATTGCAAACAGTTCAATAAGATGGTAGTTAAAACACACCGGGCATATCCTCTGGCCTGTCATCGTCGTCCAACGCCCCTGAGCCAGACATCTCCTTAGCATAGCTGTACAACTGGCTAGCTTCCTTAGTGTCTATGACAGTTACAAACACGCCAGTCAATTATACACACATATAGTTATACACAGATTATTCACAGCAATTGTTGTGTTAGTAATATGTACTCCAGCCCAGACATGTCATTCACAGTTGTGGTTAGTGAAATGTGAAGCATTCTCCAAAGGTTGGAATGAAAATGAATGGTTTCTGGCTTTCTCGTTGCTGTTGTGATATGTGGCTAAGAGTAGGTTAACTGCGGTGTTTGTCCTATATGACAGAACCTATTATTAATCATTCAAGAGGACCGTGGACTTCATTCAATGAAATGTCAATGACGGCAGGAATCCATATGATTACGCTATTACAAACCAACAGTGCAGCTCAGTTTTTCAAATAAATTCTTACCAGGGTTGACAGTAACAATAGTTTTGCAGCTAACTGTTGCCACCATGCAGTTGCGGAAACTGTCAAAAATAATCTTGGCATCTGCGATGAAAAGAACTTTAAGAAAAGAAAGTAGGAAAGAAAAAATAACCCAACTGTCAGTTATAGTAAATGTCTATACGAAGACTCACAGCCTATGGAATTTGACAAGCGTGTTATTTCTGCATTAAGAGGACCAAGGTTAAGGAAATATTCCTTTTGTAACCGAGAAGGGTTAGCCACCGTCAACCTACCCGTCTCCTTTGGTACCAGAGTTTGCATGAGTTGAATGGCCTCTCTGTCCCAGCTGTGTGTGTGAAGCAGGGGTTAGGGAGGTGAAACGAGGAGGTGGGGTGGACACATGGTGAAAAATCAAAGACACATGGTGTGCAGGGGTTCGGTCAATCCCTCAACCAATCAATCAATCAATCTAGAGGCGATGTCACCAAGCTCCGTTTGCAGAAATTCTCGCTGACCTCTTTTTCTGTGTTATGTAAAATAAAGTTAAATATAATATAATAATGTAATATAAGCATGCGCTGTTTACTTTCATTTTTACTTTCATCTCCATGCACATGTAATCTACACGTATCATCTACATTTTCTATTGAAGTGACTGAAGCAAACAACAGTAAAAATGAAACTACCATACAAGAACAGACATTTTGTGTTGAAGCGAACAGAGCACCACCCTCACCAGACTAAGGAGAAGGAAGTCACCGAGTCATCAAAGAGCTTCACCTCCAGCCTCTGCCCTTTACGACCGTCTGACGTGGTGAACTGCTTCGGCTCTGCGATCTAAAGAGATACATGTCACATTACATATATTATTAAGCATTATTAGGATTTGGTGGATGGATGGATATTTGAGACACGATTGGAGCACATAAGTGCTTTTGAATCCCTTCTTTGCATTCAGCACATAGGTCTTCACATTATTCTGGTGCATTTGCAGGTTGTACTTGTCTTGTTCAAAGTCCCCAATAAGACAAATATTAGTTAAAAAAATTATGACATAATTACATTTCACAAAGTGTAACTTGCTCATTTTCTGCCAGCTGGCATTCAACCGAGCATACGTCCAACACTATGCCTACATATACTTGCCACCCATTAAAGTACCCTACCGATCTCACTGCGGCCAGTATATTTAGGACACTGCCGTCCAGACCCTGCCCATTGGCCACTATGTCCCCCAGGGAGTAGAAGTCTCTGGGGTCCTTCACAGGCAGGTGGAGCAGCGGGAGCAGCCTGTCTGCTGTGTCCATGTCTGCACACAGAAACACCTTGGAGTGGGCCTCTGATACCAGCAACATGTAGAAGCTAGGAGAGAGGACAGGACGGCAATGAGAAGTCCATTGGGTCAAAATGTGTACACTTTGATGCGTCCGATGGTCAATTGGTCAATTGTAATTACTTCATTGTCAGACTGACACATTTGTTGTTCATAGACAAGGATGGAATGGAACTCATATTACCCATATAAGCAATCTACAACCAGACCATAGTAGACAATTACGTCTTTAAATGGTAAAAGAAAGACAAAACCGTTTTAGATTTCTTTTTTTACCTTGGTGTTGTAGGGGAAAATTTTCCTTCTTTCTCTGGATTTTTGTTGGCCACTAAAGGATTTTCAACAACCACTTTGACAAAGAAAAAAGTAAAAAATTAGCAAACAAATTGTTGCATCAAACCAGAACTGAATACAGTGCATTTGAAGCACTGAGTTTGACACTCACAGCACCTCGTTCTTCAACTTTGCTATTTTCGCTTTACTTTCAATCACTTTTCAGCTGACCAATCAGAAGGCGCGAATTACGTGTCAATAACTTTTCAGCCCGATCAATCAGAAGGCGCGAACTACGTGTCAATCAATGTTAAACCCCTAACCCTTAAGGGTTGGGCCTAACCCTTTGATAGCTGCCTCCTAACCCCAACCCCCAGATAATCAACCCCTCATGAGCTCCACCTATTTTATTAATAAATAAATAAAACAAAAAAAGTAATTATTGACATTCATTCATAGTTAATTATTATAAATAGCAATTTAGTGCCCTGTCAAATGACACTAGCATCCAGGAGTTGATGGAGCACATTATTAGGAGAGGGTGAGTCTTGACTTCATCAACCCAGACATAATTAAAGAGATCTAAAATTAAAGGATCTAAAAATGTAAAATAACCATAACATCACAGAGGGATGTATCCACCACAGTGGATGCTAATTGCTAATTGGTCTCCCGCTTGGGAGGGTAAATAGATAGGTTTGGAGCAGAGCAGCCTCAACTACAACATAAATTATGAACAAGTCTTGGACTTGCCCTGCTTCATCATACAGAAGCGAATTTGGCTTCTCAGGGTTTTCAACAACATCAAAAATATAATTTAAAAAAACCCATTGCTAAACAAACCGCCTCGGGACATTATCACAATGTAAAAACTGTGTCTTTCTTGTGTCACCTGATGTTAAGATGATATTCTGAGTTACAAAAGCTTGGTGTATGAATTGGGTATCATTAAATAGGGGGGGCCCGGGGGGCTCTTTCTGTGCCTGAGCCACTGCCCCTCACAACGTCCGTGCACGGCCCTGCTCACCACAGTCCCCGATGGCGAAGCTGCCCGAGAGGACACCGATGGCTCCATCGCTCCCCCAGGCCGACACGTTGATAAAGTCATCCGGCGAGTCCCTCACTGTGAAGCTGAAGGTGAATCTGTCAACACCGATATCTGCAATAATATCAGAAGTATGGGGTCGGTGTGTGTGCATCAGAAGTATGGGGGTCGGTGTGTGTGCATCAGAAGTATGGGGTCGGTGTGTGTGCATCAGAAGTATGGGGTCGGTGTGGTGTGTGTGCATCAGAAGTATGGGGTCGGTGTGTGTGCATCAGAAGTATGGGGTCGGTGTGGTGTGTGTGCATCAGAAGTATGGGGTCGGTGTGTGTGCATCAGAAGTATGGGGTCGGTGTGTGTGCATCAGAAGTATGGGGTCGGTGTGTGTGCATCAGAAGTATGGGGTCGGTGTGTAGAAACATGAACGGAGGTGCCACAAGGGGGCGGTGTTGCACAAAACATGTGTTACATGTTTTTTTTCCCCCACTAAACCTTTGAAGTGAACTATAAACAAATGTAGTCTATTATATGACAGTCGAGATGTTGTTATAAAAAATATATATAAATACATATATTTACTTTTCCTGTCGGGGAAGCTCCTGACTTCGGTCTTCCCGATGACTACGCCGACGACCGTCTGAAAACAGCAGGTAGGCCCCACATCGATGACATGGTACTTTCTGCACTTAATTCATTATCAATTGATAATGAGACTGAATACAATGATAATGAATTATAATAAAACAACCTCTCTAGAGTAGCCCAGTCCACTGATGATAGATATATCATTTTTTTTATAACTTTTATCCTCACCGGGTGGATGAGTTTGGGGTGCAGTTCACAGATGGCGATATTATTCAGAGCAGACATCTTATGTCTGGTGATTGTCCTGGGGGATGAGAAGATAACGTACAGTAATAGATAACATACAGTAGCTATAAACTAGCTAAACCTCATAGAAACAAACGTAACGGTTATGTCGAGTTATGTGTTTTCGCCTTCCTCACGTTGACGTTTTTCGCGGCATTGACGCCCACGCGCCAACAGAAGGCTTTAAGCGCTCGTGCGTCAAGCTTAGGCTGTGCGTACTTTGTCGTCGTCGCGTGCGAGATACCCAGCCAGGTCTATTTATGTAGACCTGGTGTGTGTGTGTGTGTGTGTGTGTGTGTGTGTGTGTGTGTGTGTGTGTGTGTGTGTGTGTGTTTCCGTGCGCGCACCAGCGTATGTGCACGCGAGCTGCTGACCTCACCTTGATACCTGCAAAAGGTTACTGACCAAAATGCTGTGGTTTGACATTTTATTAATTGTTATTCTGGATATATAGGCCTATGGGAAATAGCTATAGGCTATGGGTAGATGATACAATTCTGATTGTGTTTATGAACCAGCTGCAAAATACCAAAGTTATTCATTAGAGTTCTCATTTCTGTAAGGTTGTATAATTTCAATTTCAGTGAGTGATTAAAGTGTGATTAAATAAATGAATAAATGAAACATTAAAATATGTAGAAGAATCGATCGTCAATCTGCACCAGTTAAATTGCATGATTTTAAATTCAAATGTTATTAGGTTTTCAGACTGCATTTCTAGGACCCATTAATCATGGCGTGCTAAAGTAATACAGGATAAATCAAAATGAACCTCACATTGAGCTCCATGATTTATCTATTATAAATGCATAGCTTACATTTATCATTCTTTAAACAAAGTTTAAAGAAAGTACTTCAATAGAAGACCTGACTGAAGTTCGGTTGGCAGTCACCTGCCTCCCTCTGTCACCTCCAATGATGACAGACTTTATTCAAAGTCAACCAGGAAGTCTGTGGCCCCGGGCACCCGAACTCGCTGGCTGTAGGAATGTGCTGTGATTGGTTGATTGGCTGACCTCTCTGCCAGAAGGTCAACTTCCTGGAACCCCGAAGCCTGGTGAGACCCTGCTTGATGACCCCTGCAAACATTAATCAGCCACTTCCCTCTATGTGTATACGCATGCATGGCAACGCTTGTGTATTGATTATGTATATGTTTGTGTGTGTGTGTGTGTTTGTGTTTGTTTGTGTGTGTGTGTGTGTGTGTGTGTGTGTGTGTGTGTGTGTGTATGTGCCTTCATATGCGTGTGTGTGTGTGCATGCATGTGCGTGTGCGGGTGTGTGTGTGTGTGTGTGTGTGTGTGTGTGTATCTGTGTATGTGGGTGTGCCTGTCCACCATGTGTTTATGTATGCATAATGCGTGTATGCGTGTCTATCTGTCTGTCTGTCCGTCTGTTTTTATGCATAATGTGTGTGTGTGTGTGTGTGTGTGTGTATGTGTGTCAGTGTCTATGTACTGTATGAAGAGCGTCTGTGTGTGTGATTTTGAAACAGGCCATTGTCTGAAAAGAGCACGCATGCTCACTCAACCTCCTCAGTATAAATAAAAGATAAATACAATTAATCATAAAATCGACAATGTGAAGCACAGTTTCAAATGTGGAATCTGGAACAAGTCGGCAGAAGAGAGCTGAGACATTAATCACTATGGACACATGCACACACGCGCACGCACACACCTGCACACGTGCACACACGCATGCACGCACACACACACACACACACAATACTTATTTGGTCCATGGCTCTGGTAGTCCTATTATGTTTGGAACCAAATTATTATTCTTTGAGATAATTAAAACATGGCATAAAACAGGAACATCTTGGCAGAGCACGACCAAACTCTTCCACATTCAGCCATAGCATCTGCAGTCTTCTTGGCCGTGGCCCAGTCACTCCTTTATTGATTCCCCGAGGTGGAAAAATGTCCAAAACGAGAGGTATTTGAAGACGGTAATTTCCCTGCCACCTGTATGGCAGGCAGACGGGGCCCGTGGCTGGCTCCACTGGTTCTCTCCTGCTCCCAGCGTTAGACCCAGCTGGCCTTGGGCTCACTACAATGGGCCCTGTCTCCCCACGTATGGAGCTGACGTGACTCCGGGGGAAACATTGAATATTGTTAATAACGTGCTGGTGAAAAGTCTCATGGATTAAATGGAGGAGGGCTAGAGTTGTGCATGATGTCAACCGTCAATTATACCGCAATATTAAAGTCATAAAAAGGCGTACTGCGGCATTAGTCATGTGAAATTGCCACGCCTACATTTTCTCTTTTCGTGTTTCTTTGTACGGTTGTATACCCAAGTAGGGTTGAAACTTAAAGATACATGCAAATAAATGTTAAGTGCCACTGAAATCTTAAAGTAAAAGTTAACAAAGTCAAATTATTCGACAATAAACGTCCCAAACCAGTTGCCAAGATAACAGGTAAACACATCACCACACTAAAAACAGTACAGGCAGTTCTTGGTAATTCATTCAGACAATAGTTGTCCAAACAGTGAATGAATACAGTAACAATTCAAAAATAATGTAATGTAATACCACAAATGGCAATGGAAGTAGATAAAACCATAATAGATATGCCTGTAATAGTTATGTCTATTATGAAGATAATTATAAAGATTATAAACAGGGTAACATTGGTTTGAATGAGGTCATGTAATTGTGTGTGTGTGTGTGTGTGTGTGTGTGTGTGTGTGTGTGTGTGTGTGTGTGTGTGTGTGTGTGTGTGTGTGTGTGTGAGTGTGTGTGTGTGTGTGTGTGTGTGTGTGTGTGTGTGTGTGTGTGTGGGTGGGGGTGTGTGTGTGTGTGTGTGTGTGCATGTGTGTGTGTGTATGTGTGTGTTTGTGTATGTGCATGTGTGTATGTGCATGTATGTGTGTGTGTGTGTGTGTGTGTGTATGTATGTGTGTGGCTGTGTGTGTTTCATGCAGGTGTGCATTTACATCATCCAGTTCCAAACTGTGTATCCACTTGTATGAATTTTTTTTTTGAAAAAGCCCCCAGCGTGATATACAACTACTGTCAGTGTGATTCTCCCCGGAGACCAGATCTACAATTTGTCATCTTTACTATGTGGAATTACCCGGAGACACATCAATTCCACCGACATCAAAGCGTGTCCTGCTGTCCTGGCCTATCAGAGATGTCCTTTAGAGCATTGAATGTTTAGGTTACCACCCTCTGACAAGCCCTGGCACAAAAGTCTCACTCTAAATTTGACCCTCCGAAAGCCTTTGAAGATTTTCTTTCCCTTCGTATGAGATGGGTAACATGTTTATCCAATTATTGCAGAGGGATATATAAAACAGAAGCTTTTACATCTTAACAGCATGTGCGCTAATGAACAATGGAGCCATTTTGCTCGGGGCTGAGGGATGAGGGGGGGGGGAGGGGGGGAGGGGAGGCAGTGAGTCAGGCCTCCGCTTACTCATTCCTGGTATTTTACAACAATGTCCTTCATATGCCGATTCGTCAAATGATTTCTGCGATATTCTGTTTATGTGCTGATTTTGCACGCCATGTGTACGCGCCATTCATGTGTGTAGGATTTATTTCCACTGCGTGGAAGGAGTATACACACCGTGCCAACTCAAAATGTACAGAAAATCATGTTAGTCTGCTCCACCGCAGTCTTTAAAAGACTGTGGAAAATGTGATTTGTTATTTAAAAAGAAGCACGTCACAACCTTTATTTTTTATTTTAGTATTTTTTTTTCAAAATAGACCCCGGAAAATTGTTTCTCTATTTTATGGTTCTTTACTGAACTAGCTGTCTAAGTTTAAACTATCATAATGAGTTACAGCCATCAGCTTATTTACCATTGTCTCAAAACACGCTCTTTTCTCCAATTCAACATACAATATTAGAAGTAGAAGAAACTAATTAAACTCTAAGATTAGAAAACCGATTAAAACTCTTAAGAGTATGATGCCGGTCACGAGCAAACCATCAAAAAAACACAAAAAACATCATATTTTCCCTTCTGGGTCCGAGGCAAGAAAAAAACCAAAGTCCATCGATTTTCCAACTGATCTGGTGTTGACAGGAGAATAGAGATAGTCCAGTATTTGCTGCCCACAAGCTGTCTCTGCTGTCAGTGCGGTACAGAATATATGTTCCTCGAAGGTCGTTCAGATCTCAGTCATTAGTCAGGCGTCCCCTCCTGCCTCAGCTTAATGTACCACACATTCACAGGAGACATAACACCCTGTATGGTGCTGATCTGACCGGGCTCTATAGCCTGGACAGTACTATGTAAATAAATATTATATGTCCCGGAGCTCAATATTTAATATCAATAATATATACATTTGATTTAACGTTTTTCTTTTTGCATGGGAATGCAATCCACTGCACTATGTTGCATTTGGCAAAATATCTTGAATCTTGAATCAATATGATGCATTTTTTTTGTTTGGTTAGATATCACTGTTAGATATTATGTACAGCATTATTAAGCATTTTTGAAGGCTGTTTAAAAATGAAAAGAGTTTGTTTTATTACGTGTGTCATTTCAATGTTCGTACGCTTTGGGAATGATTGTAATGTGTGCCCCAGTATGGTTTCCATTGACCAATCACACGGTTGCCAGACATTTGTGTGCTGGAACAGGAAAAAGGGTCACGAGTGACATACATTCATTGAAATGTGCAAGAACTTGAATTTAAACTGAAGACAATGGAAGGCAAAACGCAAAACGTACAAATTCCTTCTTGGTAGGAGTCCCGCTTTTTACTGAATGTTGAACTTATGCTGAACTACGATTTTGATCCATCCATGAAAACAATTGTTAGAAAGGAATAATATATCGCTCCCTTTTTCAGCCAAAAGACTTTCCAATAAATTATCTGCTAATTGGTTTATTCAGGGGGAAAAAAGGATTTTGGTTCTTACATTTCATTCAAATTTAAACTATGTAGGCTACATAGTTGACACACTTGATTTCTGCAAAAGCAGCCTCTCTGTCTCTAATCATGGCTGTGAGCAGTTCTTGTGCAGAAGTCATGCATTAATGTATTAGATATTTCCAAATGCGCAAAACCGTGCCTCTTTGAAAGCACATACGTGGGCCGCTTTCAAACCAAACTCTCTGCAATCAAAGCTTGCTTGGTGTAACCAAGAGAGAAGAAGATCTTGGTCTGATCTTCCTTTGCTTCAGGTTTTTTCTTTTTTTTTTGGAGGGGTCTGTTCCTCTGGAGGAGCTCATATGGAAGACATCACGGTGCTAGCGACTCTCCCCTTCACCAGGCACACTAATAACTGGTGTGGCTATGGGTTGAGTAGAAAGGAATGGAACGAAGTATGGCTTCTAGCCCAGCCAGGCTGTACTGTAGCCAGGCTGTACTGTAGCCAGGCTGTACTGTAGCCAGGCTGTACTGTTGCCAGGCTGTAGCCAGACTGCAGACTTTTTGGAAATTGAAGACAGAGGGTTTCAAAACCATAGAAATGTATTTCTGAAGTAAATAATATACAGAAAAACACGAGTCGGTTGATGTCGCCCGAAGGAAATGACAGATCAAATGTTTTGCTGACTTTCACTGGCCAACTCAGAAAATGCAATTTTATCCAGTTTAAATCAAACGGCTCTTGGGGACACCCACAGCATGATTGTCTTTAACACTAATAGGGTGGTGACATTTAGACCCACATGGGGGGGTCTATATATATACCCTTCTGGGACCACCTTGGATTTCAACTCTCAACCCTTTTGCTTTAGCATGGCAGATGCCCTTACTTTCTCCGTCTCTGCAGAGGAAAACAGAGTCACCAACAGTCCCGTGAAAGCTTCATTAGGAGAATGACGAGGCACGTCAAAATGGCGGTGGCATGGCGGAGGTAGTGCCAGGGAATTCTTCGGCTCGTTGGGTGGGCCAGGGGAAAGAGTCTAACCCCTTTGCCCCCCCCCTGGAGCCAGGGACGTGTCTATATCTCTAAATCAGCTGCCAGGATTCTGATCTTATTGGCTAGTTCATGTGAGTTCAGAACACATGTCTGCTACATTAATCCTGTAAACACTATGTGTCCAATGACGTTGACTCTGTCGCTGCACGCCACTTGTTTTCCTAAGTTATCGTCATGCAGCACTTGAAATGTTTTGAGGTGTTACGGCTGATATATCATTTTCAGTGAATCCCTACCGGTCCTGTCATTCTTTTGCCTGTTGGTTTGTGTTTCTGCAAGGGTGAATTTGATGATTGGTGTGTGTGTGTGTGTGTGTGTGTGAGAGAGAGAGAGAGAGAGAGAGAGAGAGAGCGTGTGTGTGTGTGTGTGCTTTGTCAGGTGACCACTGGGGTATATCAAGGTCAGTTAGAAGGGACCAGTTACCAACCCCCATCTCGACAAACAAGTGGTCTTTCGTGTTTATTTGTGTTAGTTTTGTGTTATTTTGTAATATTAATACACAGTATTATCATTTTCACTTGTAGATTAACGTTGTTGGAAGCTGAGATGAAAGTGGACCATTTCCAGTATGCTTTTGATTGTTGCCTCACTTGTAAGTTGCTTTGGATGAAACGCTTCTCATTAAATGATATTCCTAAAAAGGTAAATGTCCAGATTTTTACATCCGACTAATCCAGCACAACCACCACCCCAGACCTCCTGGCTGGTTTCAGGGTTATGTTTGGTCACTCTTGACCCACACCCCAACCTCAACCCCAAGCCCACCACACACCAACCCTGTCTGCGTTATTCTTTCAAAATAAAACGTGTTATATTTGGATTTTAAGACGGCTTTCGTACTTGGTCGACCACTTAGGACCACCGTGGTTACACTTAACTTGCTGTAAGCTTTAATTCACTAGTCTTTCTCACTAGTAGACTATAGTCTAGACCAGAGAGTCTAGCCATCATGTTTATATAGAAGCTGATGCAATAATGCCTAAATGTATGTGCGTGAATGTGTATTGTATGATTGACAGAGTAACGGAGAGGAGAATTGCCTTTGGGGGGGTTTTAAATTTCAATCGGCTGTATTGAACACAAGCTCATTTCTCATTTTGAATTAAGTATGTCTCAGGCTAACTGAAGAATCTTAAAATGAATTGCAGCCGGAGTGCGCACGCACACACACACACACACACACACACAGACACACACACACACACATCGACCTATCTGAAAACCACTAAATGTTAATCATAGATTTCAAGAAAATCAATCTATAGGTCCCATAACTATCCATATGTATATATTTATAGTTTTCATGTTGAGTTCCTCCTGCCATCTAAAATCAAGTCACGCTAATGTACTTTTTATTAAAAATGTAGTTTTAATGT
>OOFB01009413.1:0-17408 GCA_900323305.1 Trachyrincus murrayi | reverse complement strand
CTGATTTTTCCAAAACATCCCAAAGTTATTCATGAAAATCGGTAGTCATTGATTAGCCACACTGTGTGTGTGTGTGTGTGTGTGTGTGTGTGTGTGTGTGTGTGTGTGTGTGTGTGTGTGTGTGTGTGTGTGTGTGTGTGTGTGTGTGTGTGTGTGTGTGTGTGTGTGTGTGTGTGTGTGTGTGTGTGTGTGTGTGTGTCTTCTGGTACCTTTTGAAATGTTTCGATGGAAGCGGATATTCACATGAAATGAGGCCAGCAGGAGTAGCATGAAGGTTAAGCTTTCATATATTCAAAAGCAAAGTCAAGAGCGTGTGTGTGTGTGATTGTGATTGTGGTTTCACTCATGTGCATGGATCATCGAACATTGTCTTCTTATTCCGACAATGGCGGATTAACTCTATTCCGCCCCCACCACCACTGCCACCACCATCTCATTACCATCAATAGCTTTAACCTCCTAAAACATGCCTCCATCCACATGCGCACAGACACACACGCTGTTTCCTAGGGGATGGGGTGGAATAAGAGTTTTGAAGTCTGTCTGGAGTCCCCTCACCGATCGCTGTTTTTCTTTTCTTTAGACGAGACACAAGGTGTCTCTACTTTTCTCCCTCGGTTTCCACTCATTCACGCCTTTTTGTTTTTCCTCTTATTGTTTTTTTGTAAAACAAAATATATCAAGTATAGGGAACCTTATTATTATAAAGCGGGTGTTGCATGAATGTATGTTTACATGGGAAAATATGTAAAAATGAAAAAGCTGATTTATCCCAAAAAAAGAAGAAAAAGAACTGCAGCGCTAATTTTAAGAATGTGGTTTGTAGAAATAACCTCGCTGTACCGGGAGCTGCGCCCATCACCCTTTGATTACCTTTCTTTTAAACCTTGTCCCTGTGGCCCAGAACTCTCCACTCTCTTCCCCGGTTTTTAGACATGTAGCTTGGATTTACCTATAGTCCCAATAGGCAATAAGAAAACCTCCATTTTTGGTGCACCCCCAAGCTACACCCATCCTTGGAGTCCAAAAGGGGAAATTTAGCACAGAGATCTGTTGGCATGGCCCCCCCCCTCACTGTTTCCACTCATCCTTCCTTCTCCTTTGGTTTACATTGACTGTCAACCCCCGCTCCCTCTTTTCTGATTTCTTTTTATTTCAATTTTTTTTAACGTTAATTTTTCTAATATCATCTATCTGTTTATGTGCACTATTATGTTCAAAATGCCTAAAGAGCGAAGTCGAATATGGATTGAGAAAATCTTGCACTTCATTTTTTTTGGGGATTTTTTTTTCTCTTGACATCTGATGCTGTAATGTTGGCAAAAAAGAGAAAATGTAAAATTCATGTATCATTTATGAAATATGTATAAAAGAGATATGTAATTCAATTATCAATAAAATCCTTATCCAGTTTTTGGAAGTGGGGGTCTCGCATTGAGTTTTTTTGTGTTGGTCTTGTTGGTGAGATAGACCACGGATGTTTCCAGAACTCTCTCAAGGTCCTGACCATCACCTCCATTTTATCCATGACACTTCCTGCCATCTCAGTACATCCTCTGAAGATAGACCGACAGGAAGGGTCCTGGTGTTTATCTACAACATGGCCTCCATGTTCTGTCACAATGTCTTTCAATCTGAGATGACTTATTCCAAAGTTAATTCTAAGAGAAAAACATTAAATGTTTTTATTTGATTGACTTAAAAAGAAAAAAAAAGTCATATATACTACTAATGAATACATGGAATGAAGCCTGAAATGCCCATGCACAGGTTTGTCTATATATTCACTGAAAACTGATCTTTGATAGCTAAACAGCTGTGCTGTTGGAACAATTTAAGTGAACTTGTAATGTACTTGGATGCTGCCTAAATCCACAACTCGGGCTTAAACTAAGCATGGAATGTCCTTCATATATTGTGTTGTAGATGAAGAGTCAAACTGATGCCTCTTAGTATGCTTGACAAAGCCTAACAACTAATACTGCAACCATGGAGAACGTAGATAGAAGATAGCTCGGCATGTTCAGACCCATTTCTTCTAGTTGTGTGCGTGTGTGGATTAGCATATCTATTTTAAGCAAAAAAATGAAATGCGAAAAAGATGGAAATTAATAAAAGCGTTACTAATCAGATGCCTTCTAAGTACATAACTGAGTCCATGGATTTCTAGAGTGGTGTTTAGATCGTTTAGGTAGCGGTCCATCTTATTGAGGAGGCGTGTTGTCCTCTTAACAAAATGTGCTTCGCAGGATCTTATGCCACATTTTACTCTCGCTATATTTGTGGACTTTGTCAAATTAAAATAGATATGAGCATTGCTGACGGGGGAACGGCATATGCACCTAAAGTGATCATTTCAAATGTATATCAAAGTATACACAAAATTCAAAATTAAAAGTAAAGGAACTCCTGGTTGAGGAGGAGCATGGTGATAAAGTGGAGGTGTGCCGGAGGATGAAAGGTCGACCGTGTGTCCTCTGGATAGGCCAGATGGATAAGAGAGGCTGAAAGAACAATGAAGGATGTATAAGCCTCTTCCACGATGGAAGACATTGTCACTGGGGTCAAGGTGAGGTAGACTGTAAATACGACACACACACACACACACACACACACACACACACACACACACAGGCGCACTCATAGAGATAAGGTGCCTATATTAAAGGGCCGGTTCCACTCTAAGAATGTCACACGCATGCAGAAGCCTGAGGTTGGATTAAATCTAATACAGAGAGAGAACAATGGCATTCTTTGTGGTCACCTTAATATTCCTGAACGTAGCTCTACCTGCTGTTACAGCCACTGGTAAGTGCAACATCTCCCGTTCATACAAAACAATGATCATATAGTTACACCGTCCGATAAAAAATACTTCGCCCGTGGTCCATTTGTAATTTCATTATTGTATATTGCTGGACCTAACAATTGACGAATGCGATACTAGCGATGAAGCGAAGCTTGAGGTAGATCTATTTAATCGACAGAAGGCCCCAACGTGTTATTCGCGGGAGCGTTGCCTGTCAGCCAACCAGGCACCAGGTTCCCTGCTCTCTTAATGGACTTATTAAGTCACTTTTGGCTCTCGCAGGAAGATTTAAACCTGCAATTAACATAGAGTCACTGGAGTCAGCGGTGTCCTCTGGCCCTGCGGTGCCGGAGCACCGCAGGGCCAGTGGTGGTCTCCAGAAAAACAGCCATTATACTGTCAGTTACCCTGCACACAGATTGATCCACGGGCAGCAATCGGGGGGGAAAAGAAGGTAGAGGGAAGATAGATAGTCCATTATCAGTTGCCGGGCCAGAGAGCGAAAGGGAAGGGGCTTTTAGAGTATAGTGAGGTCATTTCACAGCCTCCCAAAGCCTTTCAATTTAGCTTGGAGGTCTGGGTGAATTATTATTTTGTGTGTTTGCATTTTGTAATGAAGCTCGATTATGCTAACCTATTATAACCCTGATCTCATTATAATCACAGTTATAATTGCAGGGATGATAGTTAGGTATTCACAGAGTATCTGTGGATACCTATTGTTATTGTAGTTCTAATTGCAAAAAATCACAAAATACCCCCCTTGGTGTTAAGATTAGCATGTTCAGTGCACCATTCAGATAAACCCTTTTACTCCATGTTACGTTTAAGTAATTCCTTTAAGATACTGCACAACAACTCCCTCAATATAAAAACTATTCCTTGCTGTGTTTTTGACAACATGTCTTCACTAAGGGGTCATTGCAATGGCCACAGCTATGGGTTGTCTCTTTTGCAAGTAACGTTGTGCTCTTCTGTGAGCTAGAACGCTTTACAGCTGAGAAGATTCATCTCCTGTGGTTTCTGACCCTCCTGCGCCCCCCTCTCATGCCCTGTGATTAACACTCACTCCAGGCCCCCCCCATCATTGGTCAGACTTCTCCACCACCATGGCTTGCCCTCTCCTACTTAAGGCTGCCTCTTAATTAGATTGTTCCTTCAGAGAGCCCGTGGAACAGAGAGAACGTGAGCTGGGTTTAGACCGTTGTGAGACAGGTTCGTTTTACCCTACTGATGATGTGTTGTTGCAATAGTAGAGCCTATTGATTGGTGTTTTGCTGCACCTGGCTACTCGCCTCGTGGTGTTGTGCTCCTGATTCTGCAAGACTGGCTAGTAACAAAAAAAGGGTCTTTACATTGACCGAGCTTGTATAGATACAGACGTGTCCTAACTGTTGTTGATGGCTATTTCCTCTGGTCGAGTGAAGTCGGTTTTGTGTTGACAATCCATTGAGAGACATTTAAAGGTGATAGTCCTTTTTGTGAGCCTATTGCGCATGAGGTATGCTAGGCATTTTTGGTGTTTATCTAAATGCACATCGATTTTGTACCTAAATATCTTAAAATAACAGCTTCATTACCAGCCTGAAGACTTTTATACCCGATCTTCCACTTTTCCAAGACCTTTCTATCAAACAACAAATAGGGCCACTTTGTTCACTTTTACACAAAGCCCGTTCACAGTTGCGGTGAGTCTTATCATCTCTGTCCTCATGCACCTCCTGGACAGTGCTGGACCCGTGCTCAGCGTACATCAGCCTGAACGAACCCTGGCGGAACACCGACCACCACATCAACCAGTCGTCCGGCGTGCCCCTCTGTGACAGCCACATGTCCGGAGAGTGGTACCGCTTTACGGGCATGGCTGGTGACGCCATGCCAACCTTCTGTATCTCCGAAAATCACTGCGGCACCCATGCTCCCATCTGGCTTAACGGCAGCCACCCAGAACTGAAACATGGCATCGTCTCTCTGCCGGTCTGCGCCAGCTACAATGGCAACTGCTGCCAATGGAACACCACTGTGGACGTCAAGGCTTGTACCGGAGGATACTATGTCTACAGACTACCCAGACCATCGGTCTGCTTCCACGTTTACTGTGGCCGTAAGTGGTCTTCATCACATACTTACTTTTTCTCAAACCTTTTTTGACTGTATTTGCATAATTATGGAGCAAAAATGATTGGCGCCTCCTCATGGGTTTTGCGTCCGTCCGTCTGTTGTGCAGATTTCTACGACATCTGTGACGAGGTGGAGTGCAAGGGTCCCCATTGTCCGGAGTCGGATTGTCAATGTGCGGCTGGAACGACCCTGGGACCCGACCGTCAGACATGCCTGGGTGAGTCAGGACGGAGGGAGGACAAGGAGGAGGAAGAGAGGTCACTGATAAAACGCTAGCACAACAGAGGACAATAAATCAAAACATTGAGGGACAGGAAGAGGCAGAAACCAGGGATGTTTCTCAGGGAAACAAATGTCAGTCAACAGACTATTCCACATCCCCACAGTCCATCATTAATAACTAAGAGCATCAATACTGCTTTCCCTTTTGGAACCCTGTATCTTTTTCTCTAATACTTTACTTTCTAATAGCTTTTCATTAGGTAGTGTAATGGGATGGGCCTATTGATATCCAACATGCCTCTACACAACCAATAATGAGGTTGTATAATCCAGTACAATCAATACCAGTCAAGGGTGGACATGAGAGAGAAACATATGAGAACCTATGACCTAACCCTATGAGAACCTATGACCTAACGGTTAGGTCATTCTACTCATGTCTCTCATAGGGTTAGGTCCTACCCCTATGAGAGACATGAGTAGAATTCAAATGTTTGAGGTGAGTCAACTTAGCGGCCACAGTGGGTAAGGTTAGCAGGGTTGTAGGATTAGCATGCTTCATGTAGAGCACTGTTAAAGGCACTTCACAGAGGCTACACCTGACTGCACATCTGATGATGAATTGATTGATGAATATGTAATAAGAACCGGCTAAGCTCCAACAACTGTCATTATCTTATTAGTCAGCTATCAACTAAGTGTGTCCTGACTCCCTTCTACCTTCTTTTCAGTCAGAACCTTTTTTTTTTTTTACCTAGTCTCAAATGCTCTTTTGTAGGAGCAGCCTGCTTTGCACATTAATATGCATGTGTTTAGAGGTAGGAGGAAAACCTTGTGACACGACACACGAAAACTATAAACCAAAAGTATTATTAGTATTCTCGATTTCCACGTTCTCTCCCATCTTTTTTCTCGTTCTCCATCTTTTTTCTCTCTCTCTTTCTTGATTTTCACGTCCTCTACAAATCGCGAAAAAATACATTTTTTTCTTGTTCTCTCATATCTCTCTCTTTCTCCTTTTTCTCGATTTTCTCACTCTCTGCATCTTTGCATGGAGAGAACGAGAAAAGAGAGCGAAAAAGGATGGAGAGAAGAAAAAAGATGGAGAGAACCAGAAAATAGAGAAAAAATGGAGAGAAAGAAAATGTCTGGCTCTCTTTTCGCAATTTTCTCGTTCTCTCCATCTTCTTTGTTTTTTCTCAATTAATTAATTCTCACCATATCTGTTGTTTGTTATTAAAACATTTTACCTTCTGTCCATCTCTTTTGTTTTTCTCTTTTTTCTAAATTTTTGTATTCTCTCCATCTTTTTTTCCATCCAAAAAGTTTCCATGGAGACCTCTCCCACCTGATTTGAACCCATGTCTCCAGAGCTGATAACCAACAGCGCTCTCTGCTGTGCCACCGAGACACTGGCTATGATCTGGTCGCTGGTTATTAATTAGTATGGTTGCCATGCAATTCACTTAGCGTGCTAGTGGGAAAGTGTGGGAGTATGCATTAGCGTATTATTACTGTAGCATGCTAGTGTATTAGCATGCTAGAAGGTTAGCATTAGTATGTTTATTAGCATGCTAACAGCAAAGCGCGCAAGTATCTCTGTATTTTCTTCAGAAAATGCTCTAGTTTGACACACATTTGTTTTTTGTTTTATGTCCAGATGTGAACGAGTGTGATAAGTTGAACGGTGGATGTGCGGAGGTGTGTGTGAACACCAAAGGCTCCTGGCGTTGTGAGTGCCAACCAGGGCGTGTGCTGGATGCAGATGGACGCAAGTGCAGAGGTTAACGTTTAAATAACCAAAACATCCATTTACATACGGCAGCGCCCTGGCCTGAAGGATTTAAGATATACATTGAAGTACATTCCACCTCCGCCTTCCTCCAAGCAGATGTGGCAGGTTGTCCGGCCAACAATGGGGGCTGCAGCCATGGCTGCTTGACCCAGCTGGACTCCTATGAATGTCGCTGTCCACGTGGGCTGGAGCTGGGAGAGGACAACCGTACCTGCCAGGGTAAAGAGTGCGTGTGTGTGTGTGTGTGTGTGTGTGTGTGTGTGCGTGTGTGCATTTGTGTCACACAGATCATATCACAACTTTTGATCTACATTTTAGAAGACTACACCCGAAAGGCATAATGAATGTGTGTGTGTGTGTGTGTGTGTGTGTGTGTGTGTCTGTATGTATGACAACAGATGTAAGAGATGTGTCATAATGCACCACATTGAGGGTGTAAACACTTCCTTTGTGCTGTGCTCTGCAGTGCCTGTCCAGTGTGATCCCAGCTCCATCACAGTGTCGGTGCCCAAGGACCTGGTGGGAGGCCTGGACCTCTTCCTGTCCAACTCCTCCTGCCGCGGGATCTCTAACGGCACACACATCAACCTGAGATTCAGCCTGAAGACCTGTGGAACGGTGGTGGAGGTAACCACTGAATTTGGGTCTGGTCTTTTCATTATTCATTGCGGACGAAATGGTATAGGTCCGGGAAGAATGCACCGCTTTGTGTATGGGTTTACCAGCTAATGATGTCAGTTCTCCCCACTCAGTTTAACTTACAAATACATGACCCTATATGGCGATTGTGCTCTTGGCCTCTAGTTTGACTCTAGATGGATGCACCTTGTTTTCTTCACCTGGTTATGACCTTGTATCAGCAGGCTGTGCAATACACTCCTCCCGCCGTTCTTTCTCTCTAAAACCTTGCAGACTTATGGGCTGCATCTTGTACTTGTCTTGTAACTCTTCCCATGGCAATGCTCTCGTTCAAAATCTACTCAATGCTCAAATCTAGAGCAGGGGGGTCTCAACCTTTTCAGGCCACGGCCCCCACAAAAATGTACACTGGAACTCGCGACCCCCCGGGTTGAGAACCGCTGCTCTAGTGTCAGACTGAAACCTTTTAAACATGAGTCAGCCGGAACTAGCGTTGGAATTAACTCAACGCAGTGCCGGTTCCCACCCAGGTAACGAACGACAAGATCGTGGGGACCAACCTGGTGACGGGGCTCCCCAGGACCAGCCCCGGTGGGGGTGGCGGGGGCAGGGACATGATCGTCCGCACCAGCAAACTCCTGCTGCCGGTCACCTGCGAGTTCCCCAGGGAGTACCAGGTGTCGGACGGCTACCGGGCCAGCCTGCGTAGCTCGGCCCTGGAGCTGGCCGGGCACAGCGAGGGCGTCTTCCCCTTCACGCTGGAGCTCTTCAAGAACGAAGAGTTCTCGGAGCCCTACCGCGCGCCCCCTCAGCTACGCCTGCACGACTCGCTGTACTTCGGCGTGGAGCCGCGGGAGAAGCTGGATGGCCTGGCTGCCCTGGTGGAGAGCTGCTTCGCTACGCCCAGCCCCAAGGCTGAGCAGGCTCTCAAGTATTACCTCATCAAAGATGGGTGAGAGTAGCTTGTTTCACAGCCTTTCACTACAACATACACTATTTTTTCCAAAAAATTAGGGGCACACAAAGACTTGTGTGCGTGTTAATGAACGTATTTGCTTTTTGCTCATCGCTGAAATGTCACATCCCTCATAGTGAAAAATAAAAAAAGAATGCAATAATAATAATGAATAAATTATTAATTAAATCAAAACAATTTCTTCTAACTCAATTTGAAAAAATCCTCTCAAATTTCGCAGTTGTGCGAGTCGTTATTTTTCACCTTCGGGTTAGGCTACATTTTTAGTCGCATATGTATGCAAAGGCAAAGGCCTTACTTAGAGCCCTGCACGACCTTACCGAAGCCTAGGTACTAATGGTGTTATATACAGCTTATATATATATATAGTACTGTTATATATAGTGAACAGTCTAGTTAAGCTTCATCATTTACATTTTTTCTAATCAGGGTCAACAGAGTCCAAAACAACTTCCAAGGATTCGTAGAAGGATTCAGAGGCAGGTTTTCTTTCAGGTCCTGACAGACTGACGACCGCCGCTGGCTTTCAGTTGGAGATAGAAAACACAAAAGTTGCTCGGTGCAGAATTCACACCTCAGAGCTGCTTTGTTTTTGGGTTTCGATTTAGGCAAATTAAATCTCCCATTCCTATTAGGAAAGTATGTTTTTGCCATCATGTCAATTAAATCTAAATATGAAATCTATGTCCATGTATTAAGATTAAAGTCCATCTATGTTTAATTGATTTTAGGTGGCTAGTGGAGCAAGTAGAGCTGCTAGCTGATTAAAGACCACATTAGGACATTCCTTCCATGCTGAACACCGTGATGTGCCTTTCAGATGCATATCAGACGAGACAGTGAAGCAGTACTCTGCAAAGGACCAGCTCTCCAAACACTACCAAGTTCCTGTCTTCAAGTTCATTGGCAAGGACAACCGAGTAAGAGAACCATGCTGAGAGCCAGCTGGCTAATGTGTGTGTGAGGGCTTAATCTATATGCCTTTGTAGGAGCCTTCCAGATCAATATCTCATATATATATATATATATTATCGTAATAATGTAGTCTATGCTCAAATCCATCTGTATGTTGTAAGTGGAAGCTGTTTTAGGGCACTTTTTCTCTAAATATTTGCACCATATTTGCATGTGTGTGTGTGTGTGATGCATGTGTGTGTGTGTGTGTGTGTGTGCGCGCGCGTGTATGTGTGTGCGCGCGCGCATGTGTGTGTGTGTGTGTGTGTGTGCGCGTGTGTGTGCGCGCGCGCGCGTGTGTGTGTGTGTGCGCATGTGTGTGTGTGTGTGTGTGTGTGTGTGTGTGTGCGCGCGCATGTGTGTGTGTGTGTGTGTGTGTGTGTGTGTGTGTGTGTGTGTGTGTGTTTATGTGTGTGTGCTATACAGGAGGTCTTCCTCCACTGCCATGTGCTGGTGTGCGGGGCCGGAGACTCGCGCTGCGCCCAGCGATGTCGGAGCCGCGTCCGCCGGGAGCTGTGGAGCGCGGACCCCCAGGACCAGCATTTGCTTAGTGGGGGTCCCATCATCATATTGCCAGACCCATGAACACGTCACTGATGCAACACCGAATGTCCCCCGAATGTCCCGCTCCTCAGCTATACCAAAACCGGACCCTAAACATTCAGTGTTTCCGTTGAATCACAAAAAGGCTCATCGAGTGTCACAGACCGCACGATGCTTTCTAGGTCACTCACGTTCCTCTAGTCTGATTAGTTTTCCGCTTCAGCCTATATTTACGAACACAGCTAATATTTCCAAATGAAATAGCAGCTTCTGGATGTGCGTGTTAAACACCATGACGGATACATGGTGGGCACAAATCTGGACCGCAGGCAAACTAAACAGGCCTCGTGTTTGTTGTGTTTAGGAGATTATGCAAAGCACCCGGTTGCCTCAATCATGTATGCATTTATTCATAGAAAAAACAACAACAAGCAAAATAATAAGTTACATTAGACATACGCTGAGTAGCAGTAATTGACGCTGCTGATGACTGAACGGACAAGACAAGACGAGGCTTCCGCAGTAATGAATCCATCTCTATCAGGCTTATCCTCCGAGTCATCAGTCATTTATGTTAATGGAGTCATAATCTTGGCCTAGAGAACAAATGTCAAATTAACTAATGCTGTTAACCAAAAAAACAAGTCATGTTCAGATACTGAAAACGCATTTGCTCATATTCCATATGTAATAACATTTTCCAAGATGTAAATACTCTCGACTCTACTGTCTTCATTTCATTGTTGTGTCAAAGTCTTGAATTCCTTTCATAATCAACAATAAATATATATATATATATATAAATATCTATATCTATCTATCTTTATATATATATATATATATATATATATATATATATATAGGTTTAACCTCCGCTGTCACAGCTCCTCTCGTTCCTCCTCAGTGCAGGCGCATGCTGCCCTCTGGCTGTTCATGTAGGGCCTGCAGCCCAGTGTCCACACCGTGTTGTACAGGGCATCTGCCCCAGACTCACAAGCTGAGCCGGGTTCACAAAGAGGGAGAGAGGGAGCGAGGGAGAGAGAGAGGGGGGGAGGTAGAAAGAGAGAGATATGAGTTAGAATATTAGATGTTTTTCGGTAATTGAGTTACAATGATTGTGCCAGAAGCCATAACCTCTAACACGCATCTGAGTTCACTGCAAAGCATCTGCTAACAGTTCTGCTAAAAATTACATCCAAACTGTCTCTGGGATGTAGTACAAACAGTATCATTAGTACATACAGTCAGATAATCTGCAGTAGATTTGTAAAAGAAACAAACGGGACACAGAGACAACAAACAAAGCAAGCGATGGAAGCTCACCGTGGACCTTGGAGATGAAGCCGAGGCTGGTCCTCAGGTCCGTGCAGATGCTGTGGAGGCACCAGCGAAACTTGGAGTCGCAGCGGTACTTGCTGGAGCCGCACGTGTCGTAGCAGGCGTCCAGCTGGTCGCAGCACTTGGTCATGGCAGGGATGCCCAGGTCAAACTGGCACAGATACACACACACAACGTTGCTGTCCGAACAGTGCATGCGTTCGTATATACAGGAGTGTCTCTGGAGCGTATATATATAATACCATGGGGACTTTGCTGTGTGGAAATTTTCATTTTAAGAAGTTACATCCAAATCTTAAAACCTCTAATAACATAATGGCCTAATTTCTGCCTCTCACACGTTTCAAGATCACACCTATCCTCTGTCTGTTGTTACCAACGGCACACATTCACACACGCATAAGCAAGGGTGGTTCACAGAAATTAAAATCCTACGAGGCTTACAGGCTTTCACACAACCTTGCCGTATTTTAGAGGTGTAATGCTCAAAGCAAGGGGTTGTGAGCCACTGGTATATAGAGCATTGTGGTAAGCCTTAAGATATGCTTGTTGATGGTACAGATATTGGTGTGGAGAGGAGTGGACATACAGGTCCGTCTACCTGCAGTCCCACCAGAGACGAGGAGCAGCCGTTTGGCTCTGGGAGCCGGTAGCCAGACCGAGGCTGAGGGACCGAACCTGACAATGAGAGAGAGAGAGAGATACGGAGTGATTCAAATCCATAGGTCCTCATGTGAAATCTGCATGTTCCTCTGAATCTAGAGAATCTCTAGGTCATAACAGCTCTGTTCTAACAGCCTGATTACCACTATAGTAGTTGGATCTATCTGTGCAGTCAATGGACCATATCACCTGCTTCGGGTCGTGAACACAACGTAATCAGTGGCAGACAGCAATACTTAGAAAAAAAATCCTTTTCACTTCACTTACTTACATAGTGAGTTTCGTCTGAGAATCTATGTTGAAAGCAATAGGTAGATAGTCAAAAAAGGCACAAAGGGATAACAACTATGACAATTAGGACAATTAATGCTTTTAACATCTGTATTTGAAGAACGGTATGCATTTAAAATACTCACCATGTCTGCAGCGGTATTGACATACACCGTTTGGTCCTCCCACCAGCTCCACCATGGAGGCAACGTATCCGTTGATGGTCTGGAAGCTGCCTCTCAACGCACTCAAGCCCCAGCCAGACTCCTCTGCTGGCTTCCCTGTCTGGAGCTCTGTGTTTCCCGGACCCTCGCTCCACTCCTGCTCCGGGAGCGCCTCCTCCCCCGGGAGCGTCTCCTGCTCCGGGAGCGTCTCCTGCTCCGGGAGCGCCTCCTCCCCCGGGAGCGTCTCCTGCTCCGGGAGCGTCTCCTGCTCCGGGAGCGCCTCCTCCCCCGGGAGCGTCTCCTGCTCCGGGAGCGTCTCCTGCTCCGGGGGCGTCTCCTGCTCCGGGAGTGTCTCCTGCTCCGGGAGCGTCTCCTGCATGGACTCTCTGCTGCCAAGAGCCTCCGGGGGTGCCAGAGTAGGGCCATCAGAATCGTCAGACAGATCTGTGGCCGTCTCAGCAGCCGGCTTCAAGCTCTGCTCCTCGTGCTCCTCGACCCAGGGGGTCTCGGTTTTGGGTTGTTCAGCCGCGACCTGATGGTCAGCGAGGAGAGTATCCATCAGAGGTTCCTGGGCTTCTGTTGAATCCTGAGTACCCCCAGACTCGGCTCGCCGCTCCTCGGCTCGCTGCTCCTCAGGTTCCGGCCGGCCGGCGTTGTCCGCTGGGACCTCAACGGAGGGGACTGTGGGTATATCGGCGGGCTCCCCGTTGGGGTCCACTTCCTCCGTGGATTGGGCCTGGAAGAGTGTGGCCAGAGTGGCGCTCTGTGCTGAAGCCAGCCAGAAGAGGAGGAGGAGCAGGGGTCCGAGGAGGAGAAGGGGTCCGTGGCGGAACAGCATGGTCGTGGGCTTCGGCGAGACGGGAAGCCTCCACTGTGTTGTTTACAATGTCAAGAGTAGCTCAGGCAGAAACAGAAACACTAGCTGCTGGCTGGCTGGGGGGACTTTGACCGATGATTAGTCGGGCCAAACAACGGGACAGTATGTGATGTTGAGGGGGGCCAAAGGTCACTTTGCTATCTCTGCAAGGAACAAATGACGTTAAGTTCAACGTGTTCAGTGCTTTGTTAATCATCCTCGGTGATAATGACCTAATCAATTGAGTAATTGATTAGGTCATTTCATTAAAAGTAAGCATTATCAGTTGCAGTATCATAGTAGTAGATACATCTATATGGTAACAATCTATACATTTAGAAATCTATTAATATAGAAAACCTATGTAGCAAGACCTACATATGTATCTATATATTCGAATATTACTACCTCCATCCATCAGGCCCATTAATGCTCACATATTACCATGTGACCTTCATCAAGACACTATGCTCTTCAATGTTTCCTCTCTCCTTTATCACTAAATAAGACCATTTTATTCTATTAAAATATTATCTTCATAATAATACGTAAGAGTGTGTGGGTAACTCACAGCTCTCCCTTCAAACGGGAATATTCTAGAATGTCCAAAATCGAATTTGACTCTTGATCTAATTCTTTTTTAAAGCCTCTCTTTGTGATGCAGTGGAAAGCTCGCCCTGTGGTTTAATTGCATTGATTCAGTGCCGCTGTCCTCTAGTGGTAGAGGAGTATTGTACTGCTGGTGCTGGTTTGTTTTACTTCATTATGATGAAAAATGTGCCGAGAAATATTCTTCTCATTCACTATCTTGTATAGGCTACAATCATAATCTTAGTCTGTTAACCTATGGTGCAGGTCTTTGCTTTCTTTCACTGATACAGTGTCAGAACTTGAGCCTCATTGCAAAAGCAAAACAAATGCAAGCTCTCCTGTTCAAGCCTTGCCAATATAATACAAATAAGCAGACGTATTTTCATAATAATAATAATTCAATGTGTGACATATAGCAGAATGGGATTCACTGTCAGATGAATCTGTTTCTGTTTCTGGCAGCGAAGTGGTTCAGATATTTCCCCACAGAACAGAGCAGATTCACCTTGTAACTGTTAACTGTTAACTGTAACAGCAAAGACACCTTGTCAAGCTGACATCAAGACTTCACGTCTTCACATTCTCTTCAGTGCCACGTTGTCCTCTTTAGCTCCTATAGAAACTGTCTGTTATCTTCTGCGTACGTGTCCGTTATCGTGTGCTTAAAGGGGTTTGTTGACGAGGTAGGACAAAAAGTACAAACTGCCTGGTTGGTGATCTGGAGACGGACAAAAAATAGACCATGGAAATATATTATACTATCGTATATATAATATATATATACTTTAATTCTGTCTCTCTCTGTGATAAATTGAAAACACATTA
The DNA here is from genome assembly GCA_900323305.1 of Trachyrincus murrayi. Taxonomy (NCBI): domain Eukaryota; kingdom Metazoa; phylum Chordata; class Actinopteri; order Gadiformes; family Macrouridae; genus Trachyrincus; species Trachyrincus murrayi. The sequence continues at coordinate 2,642 of OOFB01009413.1, read as the reverse complement.
CAAAAAAAACGTCCATCTACCTAGCACAGTACATATTAGAGGCCTGCAAATCGGCCCGCTTCCGCTCATTAAAATGCACGCATTACATTTATTTTACAAATAAAAAAATACACCAAATATGCTTTATGCTAGTACGGTGACAAGAGTGGCAGTAGTCATGTGGTTTCATTTCAATAGCTATGAATATGATTCATGTAAATGTTCCACTCGCGTTCACTACAACTGAGATTTATGAATGAGCAGCAGCGGAAGGGAACTACACCCTGACAACCTCCACCCACAGGAGCAGGTAGTAGTTCCTGCTCCACTTCCCACACTGAGGTCCCTTTCTCTGTGCTCTACTATTGGCTCCACTTCCCACACTGAGGACCCTTTCTCTGTGCTCTACTATGTCTGACGGGGGGCTGCTAAAATAGTGCTCGTGATAGAGAGGAAATGGAAAAACCTTAATTTCCCTCAGGATGCCTCCAAATACTGTCCAACCGTCACATACATCCTCAGACGTCACTGAACACAGCAAGGCGGTCTCAGATGGGCCAGCTCTGAACTGACAGCTTTTACAGCCCCTGTATGACACACACACGCGCGCACACACACACACACACACACACACACACACACACACACACACACACACACACACAGATATATGCACTGTTATGTACATAGCTATTAAACACTAGGTACCAGGAGGTACCGTGTGTATTTGTACTTTGGTTTGTATGTTTATTGACATGGCATTACAATTTTCAATTGGACTGAGCAGTGGACATTTATATCATATAACAGACATGTAAAATGAACAGACATGTTTATGGTCAGCCTTCCAGACTGCTGGGTCCTGTTGCGCTGGCCCTTCCTTGTCAGGCCTTCCGGCTGAGAACGGTCATCTCTGCTGAATCTCCTCTTCACTCAACGGTGAACAATTCATGGCTCCATGATCGCTCACTTTGTCTTTTCCATCTATTTGGGACGGATCATCGTCAGCCTCTTCTAGCCCAGGTCTCAGTTGCTGGTCATCCAGTAGTTGAAGCAGTGAACTCAAACAGAGTGTCTTTCATTCTGTGTTGACCAGCAGCTCTGGAGTGGACCGCTAGGGGTCTTTTCCCTCTCCGTGCTCCGAGCCCTGGGCCTCTTCGTTAGACCTCGATGCCCCAGGTGCCCAGAAACGTAGCTGTGGACATCAGCCTTTTGACCCCCCTCTGGAGCAGTCTTCTCTGGGCCTGACATGGTGACATGGTTCTGGCACTGGTCTAGAGCCCCATTTAGAACTGCATTATAGTTCAGTTGTCTATTAGTTATGAATGGTATGCTAATTCTGAATGAAAAGTGGATCTAGACCTTATTTGCGTTGTCAAATGTGTTATCTTCCTGCTTTTCGAAGGTCACTTGCTTATAATTGTGAACACACAATAATGTGTATGAAATAGCCCAATATGTTTATTCTCTAGGAATTCGCTGTCCACAAACGCAATTATGCTTTCCTGTGTTCCTGTTAACTTAAAGAAAGTCAGCCAACGAAAATAAATATTCTCTCGGTTGTCATGAGAGAGTAACCTAAACCCAGGGTGTAAACATTAGCCACTAGGTGGCGGTAGTAACCTATATGTGTAAACATTCACCACTAGGTGGCGGTAGTAACCTATATGTGTAAACATTCACCACTAGGTGGAGGTAGTAACCTATATGTGTAAACATTCACCACTAGGTGGCCGTAGTAACCTATATGTGTAAACATTCACCACTAGGTGGCGGTAGTAACGTATATCTGTAAACATTCACCACTAGGTGGCGGTAGTAACCGATATGTGTAAACATTCACCACTAGGTGGCGGTATGGTGCAGCTAAATCAACCTCAAGTTGTGTGTAAAAAAATGTCAAGCTTCAATAAATTCTAATTGAGTAGAGAGCAGATAAATTCACTCGGACAAAGAATGAAGAACACAACGTGTTTTTTCCCCAAGTTAGGCCTATTTAATAAAATGTATTAGGGCTACTGCTCTAACATTTACAGTTAACAGTAGCATGTCTAAACCGTATCTTAATGTTCACTTTGTACAAAACAAAAAGGCCAACAATTGTCTTTGTATAAAAAATATAAGTTAATTTAACTCTAGTTAAGAAAATAACAATAGTAGTAATGGCAATAATAACATTCATCAATAATAATAATAATAATAATAATAATAACAATAATGATCATAAGCTAAACATAGTGCAGACAATGGGATATAATTGGTGCTGAAAATGAAAAGGGGACAGTGCAGTGCCATGGATTCTTCCATGTCTTAAGGTGGGCGTAGGGGTGGGGAATAAAGAAATTCTTAAGCTCACGCTCATTATCACACACACACACGCACACACACACACGCACTCACACACACACACACACACACACACACACACACACACACACACACACACACACACACTCACTCACTCACACACACTCTCTCTCACACGCTCTCACACACACACACACATCCACTCACACACACACACACACACACACACACACAGTCAGAAAGTGCATGACTGTCATTCAGCTTAGCACCATCAGAGCATATAACATAGTCTGTACACACTAATTCCTAGCATGTACACTTAATACACCTATTACTGTATATGCAAAATCATATAT
>OOFB01009409.1:0-13477 GCA_900323305.1 Trachyrincus murrayi | reverse complement strand
GACACCCCCCCCCCCCCCCCCCACCCCCAAACCCCCCCCCCCCCCCCACCCCCACACCCCCCCCCCCCCCCCCCCCCCACACCCCCCCCCCCCCCCCCCCCCCACCACCCCCCCCCCCCCCCCCCCCCAACCCCCCACCCCCCCCCCCCCCCCTCCCCCCCAACACCACCCCCCCCTCTACACCCCAACACCACCCCCTCCTCTACACCCCAACACCACCCGCTCCTCTACACCCTAACACCACCCCCTCCTCTACACCCCAACACGCCACCACCACCACCTCCTCTACACCCTAACACCACCCCCTCCTCTACACCCCAACACACCACCACCACCACCGCCCCGCAAACCAAAGTAAAAGTTACGTAAATGAAAAATATTCCTGAGATGCAAAATAAAAGAAACAAAGCGAACTCTCCATGCCGTCACGGTACATAGTAGTGAGTCTGTACCGTGCTGGGCATCCAAGCCTGCATGTTTCAGAGTCTGCCGTGTGCCAAAGCGTGTTGAGACAGCCGAAGACGCTGGGGAAACGAGATGGGGACAGAGGACCGAAACACTGAGAACATGCTAACTTCACGCTAAAATCGCGGATGCACAGAAAACGATGACTAAACGACTCCAATATATCCTGCACATCGGTTGTGTCCGGCAGAGAAAGAAACCATATTTTTTTAAACGTTGTCGTTGGTTTTTGATGAGAGAGGAATATGGTGAAGTTGTTTTCTGCGGGGGTTTGGCGGTGGAGGAGCGTGTACACGTGTGACGTAGCAGCGGCGAGAGGTTTAAAGCTTAGTTTTAACGGACGTGAACGTAGGCCAGTGAAACACAGCGACAGTTATGGTTCTATAAAAACAGAGCTCCCTGGCGAGTGTGTAAGCAGTTAAACACACAAAATAAACACACAAAACAACATGGCTATTATATAAAAAACAGACATTCGAAAAGTGTGCGTACAGGACTACAGGTCGGGGTTCACAGCAACAAAATCAAATAAAAAGCACATCCATTTAAATCTTTTATTCAGAAAAACGATGAAATGAGAGTGCATATCTTGTGTGTTTCTAACAGCACATTGTGTCAAATAAAAACACAACTGTTTTAAAAATGCAATTTCATAAGTGCATCATCATAAAAGCTATGACATATGTGTAGTGTATCTCATAACCCATTTATTGATGAGGAATAGATTTGTTCCACGACAACGCCCGGATGTACTAACACTTAGTTTAATACTAATGTCTTTCTGCTCGTGGAGCGATCCACAAGGTTGGACCAACAGAGAGCACTTAAGCGTTGGCAAGATGAAGAGTGGCAATTGGGATTGAGTGTTCAAAACTAATAGATACACGTTGTAATATTATACAATTGGACCTAGCGTGTGAATATAATTCATGTTCAACCTCTACTTCCAACTCAAAAAAGGAGAAAGACATTCATTAAACGATTTCCAACTTGGAATTCACTAAAACAGTTTGTTACACGCATAAAGCAATCGATAACTAATCTAGTTTTTTTCCCCGTTTAAGAAGGAGTGGATTTTACTCTATAAATGAAACACAAACAATTCTCTTATTCTCGCCCTCCTAGTAGATATGTCTCAGGTCTGAATACCATAGTGTTGTGTGTCTTTACTCTATGAAATATGACAATTGATTAAATTCCCCAAAGCCCCACATATATGCCAAACATAACTACTGTAGGCAAACCTTGAATGTGACAGTAATATACAGCAGTAGTTTTCTTTGAAGTACACTGTACTTGGTCATCTTCAATGGTCTCATTAACTGTAGGATGACCTTTTAAAGTCAGTGAAGGGAAAAGTTTATGACGATGTCTCTGCAAAAAAATACGAAAGAAAATGACAAACAAAGCAGAAGGCCAGCGAATATTACAGCTTGATTTCCTTCAACGTTTCCAATTCAACTTGCACGTTTAGTTTTTCCTTACTCCTTTCACGTCAAACCCTCTGCCCTTGTGGTACCAGACATCATGCCACAAACATTAGGAGACTTCACCGTCCGAGCCATAGTAGATGCTCCTTTAAACAACTTTGTTTCAAATAAATTAAGCAAAAAAAAAAAAAAGCATGCCAAGTACCAAAGTAAAGTTTACCACACATTATATACATGCCTCGCACTTGAACTAATTCAAGTGGTCTTCTTTCATGATATGCAGATGTCGTAACAAATGAATAAAAACGAATTCCTGTTGTAAATAGATATAGTTGCTAATATACACATTTGAAGGGATCAGGGAATCCAAAATCTAACAGCAAATTTTCACTATTAATCACATTTTTTTTAGCAGACACAATATACATCTTGGAGCTCAGATACCATAAAACCAAACAAAAAAAAGGTCAAATAAAAAAGTATATAAAACTAAAATAAAGCACACACTTTCAAAGTAAGACGTGTTCATCCCAGACTCGGAGAGAGAGAGAGAGAGAGATCCATTCTGAGCCATTCTGTTGGGACAATCTTCTGATTGGCACGGGGATCTTTGTGCTTCTGTGTTTGTCTTCATGTGTTTAGTATCGGGGCAGTGATACTAAACACATAGCAAGTTCCCAGTAGGACATCGAGCACATTTAGACTTGTGAAGTAAGCCATGAAATGAGCCATGATATAATGTGTCCTTTGAATAGGCCTGGTGAGCACGATTATCATCTGGTGATCATCTGGTTATCATCTGGCGACGGAGTACCCGGAGTACCTGTCGACATGCCGACAACGGCTAACAAAAACACGAGAGTAGAAAAGTCTTTTGTGTTTTCTTTTTTAATCATATAGTTGCTGGAAACTACTCTGTAAAAGCGCAGGCTGTACTTCAAGCGGGCAAAGAGCCAAGTAATTGAAAATATCAGAACTTTAGAGTACAGGCTGATGCGATACATCTGCTATGAAATGATCTGTATATGAATGATATGTTGGCCCACAACCAACACGGTTGCGGTGAGCGTGGCGGTTAGCTACAGATGTTCATTCACGTCATCGTGTAGACTCCGATGAGCGAGCTAAAGAGATGATGTATGCCATATATGCCATATATATTGTGAACCACTAAGTAGCAGAGAGCTGCCGGGCTTTAGCTAAAACCACAGCTACAGCGGAGCAGAATGTACAGGCTAAGCTACATAGACACAGCAGATTTAGCGAATGTTTTTCCTTCTATTTCGTGTGATTGATTGTGTGTATTCGACGCAGTGTAATATCTAGCGTCTCTTACGTATATTTTTGGTGTGACTTAATCTCGGCTTCTCTAAAACAGTTACTACACTAACCTTTACCTGATGAACTAGAACGAAAGAGTCAAAAGTAAACACACACACACACACACACACCGGACCAACCCTGCTACAGTGTTACAGAAATCCCTCTGCTTATCTTACAAGTGTTTTTTTTTCTTTCGTTTTAATTACAAGTCTGTTCAGAGGAGGAGGAGGAGGAGGAGGAGGAGGAAGGTGGAGAGAGGTGGAGGGTAATCTCGACATACCATAGTGGGGTTGATAAGACATCAATAAGGCAGAAAGAGCGCGGGCTTTCATTCAGAGAGAAGGAAACGTAAGGAAATCAAATGCATAATCGAGAGCAGTGAGCGTAAGCGGTCGGGTATCTGCACGGGAGGCGGGATTTCGAGATCGCTTTCTTTACCGACGTGTTGACAGAGGACACGCGGAGGCATCGGTCAGAGCTGGGACTGCGCGTGCACGTATGTGTGTGTGTGTGTGTGTGTGTGTGTGTAGTAGTAGGCACAGTGTACATGTGATGTGATATGTATCTGAAGACGAGTGCGATAGGAGAGGAGATCAATGAACCAGGGAGGGAGGGGGGGAGGGAGGGAGGGAGGCGAGGGAGGGAGGGAGGCCGAGATGTTAGACAGTGTTGTGTTGGCACACACGTGTTAGATAATCATGTCAGAGTGGACAAAGAAACAAACAAAGAACAACAGAAAGGAAAGAAAAAATTAATGGAAGATGACCACCGTGACATGCCCCCTGTCAAAATCACCTGCCAGAAACAAAACAAAAAACTAACAAAAAACTAACAAAAAACTAACAAAAAACTAACAAAAAACTAAACAAACAACAAACAAAAACAGGCAAAACAAACCAAACAAACAGGGAACGGTGAAATGAGAGCAATGGTGCAGAAAGGCAGTAACAGGACAGCAGAGTAGTGACCGGCCCTGTCCTGTGGCCCTTGGGGACCCCCTTCCCAGGGGCCTGGAGGGCCGCGGCTGGGGGTCCGAAGCCGAGAAAACACAGGAGGAGGAGGAGGAGGAGCAGAAGGGGGACAGAAGGAGGAGAAGAAAGCAGAGACGGAGGTCAAAAGAACGAAAGTAGTGGGGGAGGAGGGAGTAGAGGGGAGCAGAACAGCACCCCCTGCAGTCTAAATGAAGTACTCCTTCTTCTCCTCTGTGTGTGCGTGGTTCCCCTCGGCGTTGATGATGGCCGTGTCTGCGTCGGGCGCGTCGTCCGCCCCCTTCGCCTCATTGGTCAGGTACGTTCCTATGGAAACCAACGAGGAAGTGCCGGGTTCAGAGAAATAACACGTGAAGCAACATTTATATCTCTGTCTGTCTGTCTATCTATCTATCTATCTATCTATCATCTCCGTGAGGTAGTCACCTGGAATGCTTTCCAATTTAACAGGCTTACCTTTATGCCTGGCCAGGTATCTTCCCAGAACGATGATCAAACACAAGGTGACGAACACGACCACGGCCACCACTCCTCCGATCAGGGCATGGTCGGTACCGTGTTGCCCCAGCGCATTAGGATCTGTAGAGAGAGAGAGAGACATAGAGAGACACAGAGAGAGACAGAGAGAGAGAGAGCGAGAGAGAGAGAGAGAGAGAGAGAGAGAGAGAGAGAGAGAGAGAGAGAGAGAGAGAGAGAGAGAGAGAGAGAGAGAGCAGAGAGAGAGAGAGAGAGAGAGCCAGAGAGAATTAATTCACAAGGCAGAACAAATGATAAGCGAGGTGGAAAAGAGTAAAAGTAGCTAAGGGAGATAAGAAAGAGAAAGTTAGTTTGTAGAGACAGACAGGCAGACAGACAGACAGACAGGAGGAGAGAGGAGAATGACAAGTACCAGCGTGCAGTAAATAAGTAAGATCAATCCTTGTGATTATTGTGTCGCACAGGAAAGCGCTTTTCGTCGGTGAGGCCGGAGGTAATGATTTGCCTCATTGGCTCAAGTTGCAACATCTAATTCTATCTGCACTATCAAGCCTGCAGAACAGAGCGTTGTTATGTTTAGCCTTACCAGCCAGTAGGTCCACGCGAGAGCTGTTAATGGTTAGATGTCTTGCTTCGAGGAAACCTTGACAGGAGAAGCAGAGGGGATTGAACCAGCAACCCTCTTAGCTGACAGATGACCTGGTGTGACCCCTCCTAAGCTACCAGCAGACTGTTGTGTTGTGTTCCTCGTAACTTGAAGCAGCTAAACAGAGAGGTGGGATCGGCAGTGAAAGTTGCTAATGGAATAGTATATATTATTTATATCAGTCCATGACGACAGACAACAACATTTTATATGCTCTGCCATATAAAACACTGACGTGTGTGTGTGTGTGTGTGTGTGTATGTGTGTGTGTGTGTGTGTGTGTGTCTCTGGTGTGTATAGAGGAGTGACGTTCTGCATGTATACCCTTATTTCAATGAAAGTTGGTCATAAACGTAATAAATTATGTGTCTTTTGCAACTGCCATTCTTGTTTTGACCAAGGACATAATCCGTGATGTGATTAAACATCAGGGTGTCGCTGTCCAATGCAATTGGACACAGAAGCAGAAATTTAAAAAAAGAACTGAAGTGGAGGCTGATATATTTCTATGCTCCTATGACGTATTATCTTTGAATAAGGGCACAGACATTCTTCTAAAGGTTGATTTAATATCATGGTGTAGCAGAGCCAGCTCCCATCCTCGTCGCTAGGCCATGTTCGCTGGCCGTCTTTAATAAATGAAAGGACCTCAGAGCTGTTTTTCAGCCAAAGATACTATATAAACTGGTAAAACAAATTCAGTAAAAATGTTGTCATAGTAGCTTAACTCAAACTTTGTTATGGGGCTACCGTGAACAGGACCATGTATTCGGAATTCACCGTTCACCACTTTCATGCAGTTCAATGATTTGCTTCAATGCAAATGTGCGTGTGTGTGTGTATTGCAGTGACAGTGTGTGTGTGTATTGCAGTGACAGTGGTGTTCTTGCCTGTTGCCTGAATATGCATCGCTGAAAAACACGGGAGTCACACAGCGCTTCTTTTAAATCAGCCATTTCTAGTACTACGTATCACCTGCTATGTTTGTGGAAAGTCTCCCCAGAGAATAGAACTATCCGGTATCCACTAGTATCATAAACCTCCGGGCAAGGCACTGCGCTTCTGCCAGCCATAGAACGAGAGATAGACGTATACAGTAAACAGAAATGTAGCAAAAAGCTGCCACAGCACTTCAGTTCAGAGCACAGAGGACACTTGAAGAACCTTTACTTCCATGTCTGTCCCACTTATAAGAGATCTGTGAGGGCTATGTTAAAATGCATGGGTAGCACTTTAAAATGAGGCTACATTAATTAACCATTAACATTAGTTAATGCAGTAATACGCATCGTTATATAGCATTAGCATAGGGGTTAGGGTAGGGTTAGGGGTAGTGTATTAAATTATGTATAAATTAAATGAATACCTTTGTTAACATGGACACCATTAGCTTAGTTAACATGAACATCATTACCTCAGTTAACATGAACACCATTACCTTAGTTAACATGAACACCATTAGTAAACATGAACACCATTACCTTAGTTAACATGAACACCATTAGTAAACATGAACACCATTACCTTAGTTAACATGAACACCATTACCTTAGTTAACATGAACACCATTAGTAAATGATGACTAGACCATTGGTTAACTGTTCATTAACTGTTAGTTAATTAACATTAACTAATGTTGATTGATGGTTAATTAATGTACCCTTATTGTAAAGTGTTACCAATGCATGCATTTAAAATAGAATGTGATTTAGTATGGTCCACATACTGCAGCACTCTGTATTTCACTGTTTGTCATATCAGTGGAGAGCCTGGAAGATCTTTCTTTGACCTTCACAAAGCAATCTCAAAACAGTGGGAGTCCTTTTTTCATGAAGCCACTGGCTTTCGCTGCTGATAGAAATAAACAGAGTGCAATAGAGATCAATAGAGAAGATCAGGGAGATAAAAGCTGGATTTCCAAGTGTGTTAAAATTCTGGTGAGAATTCTTGGACATTTTCAATTCCAGACGCAAAGATCAGAGTAAACTCAGTTCACATATCAGACTTTGCCTGCCGTGAACGCACGTTTCGCACTCAACCTATCGGAGTCTGAGTGAACTTAGAAAATCCCAACAGTGTTGGAATTGATTAAACTCAAATCAGTTCAGGATTTTCCTAACCTAATGTCTTGAACAGGTGCCCAATACCCGCCTTTTGTCCTCGGTATTGATTGCCGTCTGGGTACGAGGAAGAACAGGAAACAGAGAGAAACAGCCTCTGTGTAGATGTCTCGCTGAACGCTTTTGCAAATGCAGAACTTTTTGGAATTTGGGATGCTTCGAAGGCCCAGGCTAGGATAAGACTATCCCCCAGGGTGCACCACAAGAGGGGAGGGCACACACACACACACACACACACACGTGAGTTAGATGATTAAAGATTAGTGTCTCCCCTGGCGTGTTAGTGTGTCGTTGGTTGCGTGTGTTTGAGTATGTGTTTGTGTGTGTCTGAGATAGGCCGAGAGAGAGCGGGAGCGAGAGAGGGGCATGGTTATTTAATGCAAGGTCAAAGTAGATTAATTAGATTCAGAAAACTAATTACTTCTGCTAATCATTTAGGAACAACTACCTGTGGACCAGGATAGATGATCTTAAATATTCAACACCTCCCCCAACACCTCCCCCACTGACCACACTATCCTCCCCCCCCGGGGGAGGATAGTGTGGTCAGTGGGGGAGCAGCCGGTAAAAACAACATGAGCTATTAGTCATGTGATTATTTCAAGACTGGGACTGGCTAATCACATGATATAAAGCTAGCTGTCTGGGAAATGGGGAATGGTCACATCCTAAAAGGCCATTTCAGACTCAGGAAGTCACAATCAGGGAACAGGAAGTTATAATCAGGGAACAGGAAGTCCTAATCCGGGAACAGGAACTTGGTTGTACATAAATAACAATGTATATTAGGATATTACTATTTTTGACTACTTAGTCATTTAGCAGACAATTTATCCAAAGCAACTTACGGTGAATACAGATACAGCCGGTAGACATTGAGCTAGCTTCTATAGTATCCTGCCCACCAAGATATCTATTATCAAGTTGCCTTTGCCAAATTAAGAAGTCCAGAAGCATGAGATAACTGGTTAAATCCTATCAGCTGTTTGCATGTACGGTTGCACCAGTATTCACATAGCTGTGGGTATGTAGAAGTTAAACCATTTTTTGGATCGCCTTGTGAACACTTATCGATGTGACAATATTTTAATTGTGATCCATGAAATACATCCCCTGGATGTATTTAATTATCATTTTGTCAGTTTAGATTTTCTTTCTCCAAACTGTTTCTAAAATGATCGCTGATCAATGAGCTGGTCTAGTGTGAAGAGTTTTGTGTTATGTTTAAATTCATCCTACGTTCCTCAAAGAGAGAAGTCAAGTTCCTTATTCGGTAATATGATGTAGTAAAAGTAAAACAGGATATCAGGGAGGGGGGAAACGTAGGAGGGACGTTTATAGATCCTTCAGCATTTGATTAAAGCTAGTGACCTAAGGTGTTTCAGACAGGGTTAAAAGCCTATTTCAGTTTCATGATGTGCTGAATGTGATGAGGCTGCATGTTGCCCGTAGCATTTAGCTCAAATTTTCCCATCCCACCCCAGAGATGCTATGAGCAGACCTTCCTGATGGTTTAAACACACTGAATTAGCAATAAAACAACCTCCACAGCACATGAGGAATGCATCTCTAATCCTAGCCCACACCATTACAACCCACCGATCAATAGGAATGGGACTCGGCAGTCAGCAGTCCTTTTTCTTAGAATCTACAGGGCTTGCCTCGGCATTAATGCAACTTTGATTTAAGTGCAGCTTTAATGCAGTTTAATTGGAGCTTTAATGCAGCACATGCCATTGCAGACATCACAATAACAACAACAACAACAACAACACATGTGGGACGGAAACATGCTGTTTCAATTCAGAAGTCCTCTGCACAACGTCGAAGTCTGAGATTCTCAAGCGAACTAACATGCCCCTTGTCGTTTGATATAGGGCTGTGGTAATCAGGGGACTTTGTGAACCATGTGAGTTTATATGCGATCAGACAGCTTCTTTATGATTTTGTATTCAAACGAAATCAATGGATCAGACAGAATATTTTATCGAGTACGGGAATCTAACATGTTTCATACATATATACATAAAGGCACGCAACTGGCTCTCGAATGACTAAGTATTACATTACATTACCCATGGGGGCTTTAACTATAGAGAAGACCGTGGGAGAAGCAGGCAGAGTCATGAGGCATTATGCAGGATCAACTCCCTGGAACTTTCCAGAAAGTTCTATGCATCCCAGAAAATGCAAATTGTGTGTGGGTGTGTGCGCGCGTGTGTGGGAGTGTGGAGTAGTAAAATAACACGAGCAGGGAGAGATTAACTTGTTGATATACAAGATTTTTTTTCCGAAAGCTCTCTGCTGACGCGTTAAGGAGGGTTACCATGGCAACATCCAGCACCCGATGGTGAGAACGCGACTGCGAGCGGGGCTACGAAAATGCGAACATTAAGCGAGCTCCCCTGTGTCGTATCTTCCCGGATACTGTACTCAGAGCTGTTGGTCTTTTGATGGAAGTCCTTCTCGCCTTTATTTCCCCCGGGATCTAACTAATGAAGCCGAGAAAACGAAACATCTTTCTGAAGACGGAAGACGGTGGGTGTCAAGTGTCTTGACTTAAGAGAGACACTTGACTTAAGTAATGTCCGTCTCCTCTGCGGCAGGGGCCTTTAGCTGGGAACCATCCCGCTACTGGGGCCACAGCAACGCGGGCGATGAGACGTCGAATTGTAAAATATGTAAAAACACCGCAACAAATAGCACCCCTCGTTATTTGTTTTGACTCTTCTGCTTCACAAGGTCGCAGCTTATTTGCGTGGCATCGGAAATAGGCTTGGCAGGTTTCATGGATCTCAGCAGCAGCTCTGGAATGCGGGACGGAGGCTGAGAGCGTTGTGGAGGGAGGGCTGCTGGCTCCTCTCGTGACATGGAGCTCTTGATACATAGAGAAGGGTCATTACAGACATTAACATCGACAGGGCAGCAGGGGGTGCCGGTGTGGCGGCGAGGTGCAGGGCTGCACGCCTGCCAGTGCTTCATTTACATAATGCATCACACGTTACACGTCCGGTGTGTGTGTGTGTGTGTGTGTGTGTGTGTGTGTGTGTGTGTGTGTGTGTGTGTGTGTTTACACTTGCCCTGGTTTGGAGGTCAATAAAAGCTGTTGTCAAGTCTGCATAGGTTCAACAATTTGTATTTCTTTTCAACAACAAAATAATCAGTTATTATGCTATATCTACTTGGAAAAGTTGAAGAAACAACCTTTTTGTGATCCTCGTTAAGAGGTTATTTTTCATAATGCACAACAAAGAATATATAATTTAGGAAATCAAAGAATGCTCTTATTTTGTTGACAGTTAACTGATTTAATTATATTACTTACCAAAAAAATTAAAACAAGGATATTGTTATAACAATATGGCCATGTCAATAAAATGCTGACAAATTCCACGTCAGTCTCATTTGAATATGCATCCCTGCTGCATGGCCTTGCTGGCCCAGGCACTGCGTTGCCATGGCAGCTAACGAGACTCCTTGAGATCAAAGGCATTAAGGACAAGCTCTTGACTCTCAAAGAGCCCTTAAATCAGAAGGATCAATTAAGATAGAAGCTTTGCACCCAGGCCTTTTATAGCTGTCAAACGCCCAATTACAACAGCTGACTGATCGGAATTAAAAGGTGAGGAATAAAATAAAATGTAATCTGTTTTTAATGACACGTATACATATTAATCAGATAAAAAGAAGTGATGGTAATAATGAGTATTTTTGAATTGTGTATTTTTGTCATGTTTTGTTATGATTACTGATTATTGTATTTCGGGTCTTTTGTTCGGCAGTCATGAAAATCACAGTTTTATTGGCTTTAATACCAGGCACATTTTTAAATCCAGTTTAGGATTTAGCTAGGCTGTTTTTAAACTCCCTGGAACTCAAGCCAGTTTTGTTGTATACTTCATGCACCAATATAAACATCAAACAATGGATTTTTGTTTAATAGATACGAATTACTGTCAAAATATAGATAAATGAAATTAAAATTTGAAACAAATTAGTTGTTAGATCATATTCTGTGAAAAATACATGCAGATCAGTTATTGATTAAGGTAGGATCAAAGTGAACATGTTAAGTTAAATTAATTTCCTTTTTGAGGACAATACATTATACTCTAATCTAATCTAGTCCCTGTATTTATTGTACTTTTACATTTAGTGCACCGTTGTCTCTTTTGTCGAATAGGTCTGTTATCAATGATTAATATATGATATATGATTAATAATTCATCATTGATATACCGCCTGATGCAGCTCAAACACTGTGCTGTTAGACCTTATGCTGTTGTGTCTAAGAGCATGGCTTCATTCTACATCTCTGTCATTTTACCCTAATATTCTGTTAGTCCATATTTATTAGATTGTCTAAATTCATCCCAGAGGGAAATGAAGGAAATTAACTTATTACAGCGACTAAATGGCAGGTAATTGTTGCTCCTTGGTTAAATCAAAAATGACGTACTGTTGTGAGATGTAACAAGAAGAACGCTACCTATTAGCTGCCCATGTGAGCATTGCTCATATGCCCCTAGATAGGCCAAATAGTTACGATACAGAATGTTCCAAGACTAGAGAGGGAGAGAAGACCAGGAGAAACACCTCGATAGGGAACCCGGGATTAGTCACGTCTCGGAAAACACAACCGGAATATTTCAGAGACAAAGACAGTCTACAACAAGATCTGAAATAACACAGTTGCAGATGATCGCTCTCTGATGAGGAGATGTCAAGTAATCAGAGTACACATGACTCGTTCAAGCTGACGTCTTGGTGTCTAGTAGCTGGGGAAGAGCTGGTGAACGACTCTAGTTTCCCAGGGCAAACAGAGAAGAGCCCGCCTGATATGCTACCCATGTGCCAATGTCAGGAGAACTATGAAAACCCAAAGGATGGGCCGAAGTAGCCGTGGAGTAAGGAACAGAACGTCCTTGTACGGGTACAGGACCGCTTCCACAGGACCTTGGAAACGTAGTATACCTCGGACGCGGGAAAATAGGAGGGAAAGACGAGGAATGACGGCGAGAGAACAAAAAGCTTTGAGGAAACCAGCAGCGGAACGACAGAGAGAAGGTAATAGAGATGAAGATGAAGGCACAGAGGAGTGAGAGGGGTAGCCTGGGGGGGGGGGGCGACAAGGTGGGAAATAGGAGGACAGACCGGGGGAGAGCAGGCCTGCTGGTTGGTTCATCTGGGACGAGCCATGTTGCTCTGAACAAACACGCAGGGGGAAGAGGAAGTGATAATGGAACAAGAGAATGCTGGCTGGGTCACGGTCGGGGGGAACAGAGGAAGAATAAAGAACCCGAGGAGAGACGGGGAGAGGGTGATTGGGTACATTTCTCTCTGGAGGGATGCGCTGTACTGTATGCATTTGGTATTGCGGCGGTAGGATAAAAGGTGTGGATAATGTCTGACTGTTCTCCGTTACATAAAGGCAGGAGCAGTCTCTTGGAAAAGCCCATTTTGTGATCCGTACACCCATGTGGATTGCACTCCTCATAAAACACGAGGCTGGCTGAAGCTATCTTGGAACAACTTAAGACGCATCCTGCTCCCTCCCTGTGCGTCACAAATCAGGGAATTAATTACCCAGCGTAGATCTGTTAGTGTTTTTCACGCACGTGGATCAGCGACGTTACTGGTGGGTGAAATACAACAAGAAAGTCGAGCAGAATGCCCACCGCACCGAGGGGTAGCCATAAAATATAGATCTACCGACACACCTTGGGCAGTACAGAGTCAGCTCTCTCTCTCTCTCTGTATCTCTCTCTCTCTCTCTGTCTCTCTCTCTCTCTGTCTCTCTCGCTCTCTCTCTCTCTCTCTCTCTCTCTGACTGTCTCTCTCTGACTGTCTCTCTCTCTCTCTGACGCTCTCTCTTGTTCTCTCTCTCTCTCTCTATCTCTCCCTCTCTCTCTCTCTCTCTCTCTCGCTCCTCTCTCTCTCTGTCTCTCTCTCTCTGTCTCTCTCTCTGCTCTCTGCTCTCTGCTCTCGTCTGCAGAGTGACGAAGAAAGGAACACACACATGCAAGG
>OOFB01009401.1:0-18939 GCA_900323305.1 Trachyrincus murrayi | reverse complement strand
CCAAGAAGGTCAGCACACACACACGCCCAGCAGCACCACTACCACACACACACACACACACACACACACACACACACACACACACACACACACACACACACACACACACACACACACACACACACACACACACACACACACACACACACACACACACACCCAGCCACCTACCCACCCCTCCCAGTCACACCCCAACCCCAAGACCCCAACACGCATTACCACATATAACACATCCAGCAGGGCGCGTTTTGGGCACACAGGACAGCCATACATGAGCTAAAGCAACAGACGTATATCTGCTTGCATGTGTAATCTTAATGTGAGCCGTAGACATTTGTGTACCAAGTTCTGTGGTGTATAGTTACCCACACCTTGTCTGGCAAACATATGCACATGTGTTGAATACCAAACCAGAACATATCGGCCTACAAGACGTAGCACATATTTATGGACTCGATTTTACTGTAAAAAGGTGTCTCATATAAAAAAGCAACAATTTTTTTCATGACTTGTTGCAAGACATGCCATGATACCAGGAATTCCCATAGCCTAGCGAACTTTGGAAACAGGCAACGCGCATGCGCAAGAAGGCCTCTGTGGGACAACAAGGCGACGTAATTGGCTCTTTCTTTCCTCGCGCCTGCCCGCACCCTCTCACCTTTTAAATGGCCCGATCTATTAACCGTTTTAATGAGCTCCGCTGGACAAACGTAAAATGCATGGCCCATTGCACAATATGAGGGGGACGCACTTCTCGGACTAGGAAACGAGAGGCTCTGACACACAGGGGGAAAAAAACGACAGTCCAGTGCGTCCAAGCGTTCTGGGATTTTACGCGCATACGCGCGCATCCAGGCACGCACTCACTCGAACCACAATTATCACATTTTTATTAGATATCTGTTCGATTAATTTATTTAAAGATTATTAAAAAAACAAAAAACATTTGACATTTCCAAAATTACCCTCGCGCGTCAAGTTTCTTTTTTTTTACAATCTAAAACCCACGAGGATGCTTATTGTGCCTCCCGGCTGCACTAGCCCATTGGACAAGTTGTAGTGAAGCAGGAGTTTCTGTGGCGCGCCACGTCACAACTCGGGCATGTGGACTAATCAGTCAGTCGTCATCAATCACTTTTCCGTTCACCACCTCTCCATCACCTCACCCCCGTCACCCATTTAACATACCAATATTTTCCACGGCGCACTACTAGGCCTACTTGCCCGTTTTACCGCGATTTCGCTGGACAGGGAGACACACACTGAACACATTTACCAGCAGACCTCTTATGAGGGGGTCTGGGAATTTAAATATTCACTGTTGACATTGTGCAGAACTGGCTCGGGGCCAGAACGGGCCCAGTCCTCCAAGGACCGATGTGCCATACGTCTGAGAATTTCAGAAAAATTGTCTCCGTCAAACTTATGAGGTATCCTCCTCTTACGTCTCGAGTAAACGCCAATCTTTGGGTATATTTCCTTATTTTCAGAATCTTAGGTTTAAAGGTTTAAAGTTGTACGTCAAGGGAGGAGCAGTCTCGCTCCTTGCTGTTTTCAATATAAACATATTCAATGTTACGAACACAATGATGGTGAGGTTTTGTTAAGTGTGTGTGTGTGTGTGTGTGTGTGTGTGTGTGTGTGTGTGTGTGTGTGTGTGTGTGTGTGTGTGTGTGTGTGTCTGTCATGAGCTTGCGCGCGTGAAAGTGTGTGATTGTGTTTAACAAGGGCAGAAGCAGATAATCATTTTGTCGTTTAGGTTGACATTTTTATTTATTTACACACGTTACCTGAGTGCGTGGAAAAAAAGGCAGCATAAGTAGGCTATTGTAAAAATGTGTGCATCATTAATTTCATTAGTGAACTTGTGTCATATAATCCCTCCTCAGATGGCTTTCGCTCAAATACATTCCACCCAATAAATGTTTAGAGTTTTACATAAAACGATTTCGATTGAGACCAACTGAAAATAAAATAGAAATCAAACATAAGAACTGATTGCAGCTATAAAAACGCAGTCCGGGTTAATGCACCACAGGTTTAAGACTTTAATCGGACACTAATGATTTTCCCTTTTTTCAGCACAAATTCAGGTCTATTTGTAAACTGATGTAGCCCAATGACCAAAAACGAATTTATATATTTCATATTTTATTTACAGCAATGGCTATGGATATGTGAGAAATACTCCCATTTATTGATTGTATTATTTATTGAAGTTGTTTAAAATAGCCACTATGACGCGAAGGAGGAGTAAAAAAGAGGCCAGGCCAAATAATGATTGTGGAGAATATGGTCTCGAAACATATTACCTGTAGGCCTATGTAGTTTTTAATTCTCTCACATAGCCTCATTTTCATTTATTTATTTATTGTAGAAATCATTGATGATGGCTGCAGCCATCATTTAATAAAATACACCCTCGTGGAATGGATTGACAAAATCATGTTATTTAAACGAAACCATATGTGATATGAACTATTAATCCTTGATGTGTACAAAAGAATGCACCAGCCTATGTTCTGTGTACTCCACTTGTCCAATACGTTATCCAACAACAACAACAACAACAACAACAATAACAACTTTCAATTTTGCACCTGAAACGTTCATGCACATAAAACATGTGAAACGGTTACTTAAGTCAACTGTAAAAATAAAAATTAAAAAACTGGCAAAAACTTCAATAAAATCTGAAAACAACGAATCCGAAAACACGAAGACTTTACACCATGGCATTCAGCTCACCCCCGGTATACCCTACAAACAACACGACGCACCTATATCTATTACATATCCCATTGAACATTTTTTTAATAAACAACGACCGTGACGGTGCCATGCTTACATCGAGACAGACCCACGCGGATTGTCGCTTAGTTTTGTCGCAATGTGTCCTTCTTATATCTGAGAAAGAGTCGCTTCTGTGTCTTTTCTGCGGTGCTCCTCCAAACAAATGAAAGTGGCTTTGGGTGCCGGCAGCGCCTGCACCCAGCTAGTCGTGCGCTGGCACCAGACTTTACGCTGCGCTGCAGCGCCCACTACATGCAACGGCAATTCCCATCCCGGAGCGGAGAATCGCCAAAGTTTCCATCCCATTCGTTCGCTCAACTTTTAAAACTTCACGTTTATACTTCACGGAGGTTTAATGCGCTTTTTTTCCCCCCCGCCGACAACAGTGGTGGAACTGGCCACATAAACACCAAACATCTAACCGACGACTATGCAAGATATGAAGTGCGTGCGGGGGGAAAAACCGCGACCGTTACTGTACAACGACTAATGGATGCGAACACAGTTGACAAGTAGATCAGACAGCGTATATAGGTATAAGATGGCAGTTTGAAAAGGCAAAGAAAGCGATGTTGCACCTACTTGTAGCAAGTTTCCGTGCCCTGCCTTTGGACCTCATGGTGCCAGTATTTCGGCGTGGGTTTTTTTGTTTGATTATTTTTGTTCTTGGATGCTTTCCTCCTTTTTTCTTTTTTCCTCTGTCCCTTTTTCTCTTGTGTTTCTCAATCCAGACTCGCTATCTCTCGTGCATTGTCAGTTCGGACACCTTCGCACATGCGCAGACCACCACCGCCGCACACTTGGCCGCCAGCGCCGCCGGAGGAAAAAAAATAAAAAGTTTTGGGACCGATCGATCGATCACACTTGATATAACCGATCTCGTCAGATGGCACTCGCAACAAAAAAAAAGAGATCCCTCCGTTTCAGGGTTGCAGGGATCACTGAGTCATAACGTCGAGTAACGAGGCGGTATAGTCAGCGCCCCGGATCTGCGGAGAGCCGAGGACGTTTCATTAGAGGGATCTGCGATATACAATGAGCACCTTTGTTGTTGAAATTGTGTCACATTAATCAACGTCCACTTAAATTAGCGATGTTGAATGTATTCATTAATTACAATCAATTGGTTTATAAAAGGCTTATAGGGCAATTTGATTTTGTGTTTTTAACCGTGGTGTATCGACCACTGGGAAATGAATGAAAAACTTCCATTCCCCTAAATGGGCACTCAACTGTTTCCCCCCCCTCCTCATGAAAATTATTAATATCTAAAGCATCAAATATTGTACTCAAATATTCTACGTGTATGTATATGAAGTGCTCACTGCTCACTTCATATACACACGTTTTATCGGATGTCGGATATTACATTAAAACATACGGGAACGTTTCTATTAAAATAAGAGTTATCCTACATCTTTGGAGTATGTTAAACAATGAAGGGGGCAGCGCAATGCTGCCTCCTTCATTGTCATCATAAATGATCGTTTCCAGGCTTGAATTTCGATTAAGTTAATCGAGTTTAATACTTTTTTTCAGGTAGGCTAATTCATTCAGACTTTGATTTTCATAGGAGATATATCCTGTGGATATTGAATATGGGGGCATGCAGCATGCAGATCAACCTGTAAGCGCTTATTGATCCATTTAGGTAGAATATGATATTCAAACATTACGTTTTTGAATTAAACGTCTGATTTTAAGAATCATTCATCATCAAGCCTAGATATAAATTATATCCTACACTATCATTGTGTGTGTGTGTGTGTGTGTGTGTGTGTGTGTGTGTGTGTGTGTGTGTGTGTGTGTGTGTGTGTGTGTGTGTGTGTGTGTGTGAGAGAGAGAGAGAGAGAGAGAGAGAGAGAGAGAGAGAGAGAGGGAGGGAGGGAGAGAGAGAGCAACAGAGGGAGAGAGAGATTGCGTGTGCGCGCGTCTGTAGCGCGTGCGTGCGCGCGGTAAGTGGGCGGTATATAGCCGCTATTGTGAAACCTCTTTAAGGATATTTATATTGTGAACAAAACGATTGCAGGATTTCATTGAGTGAAACGGCCGTTTGCCATTTAACCAAGAGAGACTTATGCGGATTCTTTGGTGTGGTTGTACCTCACTCTACCTCTCTACTGTAATGACATAAATGGTGCTATTAAGTGGGCCGTACGCGCACCGCGCCTACAGGGTGCCGCGCGGCGCGCACGGCCTTGCTGAAGCTCCGCGTGCACACGCGTCTCGAGGCAGCGCGCTCAATTAGCCTAAATGGAAACAGTTTTCATTCAGTGTAATATAACTAAGCGTACTTTCCACGGTGCGCCACTTTGTTGCTCACTGCATATTTTATTACGACGCACTGGTCTCAGTTTGGGAGAGTCTGGGCCAGCGGTCCGCGGGAGTGGCGCTGATGATGTCCCATCGCCCGGTGCGGTTGTAATTATTAGAAATTAATTGGGTTCAAGACCCCACTATTGCAAGTATAGCTAGATTATTAGCTCGTTTTTCAAGTTCACTTTTAAATCCCATTAAAAAATACTCATGTAGGCCTAGTAATAGATAGCCCATGTTAACATATGGGCTAATTAATGATTTTACCAGGTGATAAAAACAGCCTAATTCAATCAATAAGACTAGTCTATGTTTCAACATAATAATAATAATAATAATAATAATAATAATAATAATAATAATAATAATAATAATAATAATAATAATAAACAATAATAAATCATTATTTATTCTTGATAGGCCTATATCAATCACATGATTAACTCACTTTCTTCTGATTAAACTGAGGCCGACATCACAATGCATTGGAATAGGCCTAGTACTATTTAAAAAAAATCCATAGGCCAAATTGCAATTTTGACCAAATAACTCGTAGGTAAAGATGAGCGTTTCTATTCGTTATATTGCAACATCTCATTGCCCTTTCAAAACAACATTAACAAACCGTATATAGGCCTATCGTATCGATATGTAGTCTTAGGTCATGCTGTCTATGTGAACAAGTCATGTAGGCATCGTCTTTAATTGTCTCAAGTTGGTCTCAAGTCTGCGTAGAAAGGGAGCAGTTCCGTTAAACATTTAGGCCTCTGAACAAAAATAAGGCTATAGGATTTCACATCCTGTAAGGCCCAGTTTTTATTTCCCGAAATTCGAGAGTTGATAAGATTAATAGCCTAGAAAATATACTTGTAATGTATTAGTTTGATCCCGTGATTTAACATTAAACAACTCGCGTCTCATTAATCTGACCCCGAATAAAAGACTGTATCGCCGCGGTATTGAACTAATTAAAACCTCACCCTTTTAAGAGATTTGTAATATTAGGCTGCCACCTAGTGAGCATTTTCAGTACTGCTACTATTTCACAGCAGTATCGCCACATTTCTACAATGTCAAGATTCATTGACTCCACCAATTAGCCCATATATAAATTATATTATATATTTTGTATACATATTACCATTAAGCAGATGCTTTATAGAAAGCGATTTCATAGGCATTCATTTTCTTTTTTCAAATACATAAAGGTTTGGCATCTAGACCACATTTGGGGGTTGGGGTTTGATCCAGAACATTGTCCTGCTAACAATGTCATGCCCTCTGTTTGTTTAGAGCCTCACTTGTAAATGTAAATTCTAAATTTTAAGTAGTTTTTAGGTAGTTATTGTGGGGGGAGATACTGAATGGATTATAACAGATAGCCTTACAATTAATCAATGTCCAATGTTCACTAACCAAACAACTGCAATCATGTGTAACTTGTATAGGGAAATTCTCTGCATGTATTATGCCTATATAAAACATATTGGCCTATGAAGGTGTTGGTACATGTGTTTGCATCTACTGAATACATTGAGAGGAGCACAAGTGATTTGCTGAAAGCCGGGCAGACACACACAGAGAGTTAAATTGACTCTTCCGGGATTCAGGATCCAGCCGGTGAGACAGATGATGCTTACCGTGAGACACATGCTGGAAACAACTGTTGGATTTATGGAGCCAGTGTTGGACAGAACCGTCCACGAGGATCCATCTATATCCATCCTATATCCTTTTTCAAAGAGATGCATCGTGCACAAGCAGCACACACACACACACACACACACACACACACACACACACACACACACACACACACACTTGACTAAACACACAGTATCCCCCATTGGGTCCGATTGATGTTCCTTGTTGCTCCAGACCATTTAACCCAGAGATATGTGACAAGACAATCAATAGCACATTCCCATTATTTATCTGTGGGTTCCAGTAACCGCCTGGTGTCTTCGTCAGGTTTCCCGCTCGCTGGGCAATTAAGAAACAAACACGTGGATGAATGGGATGGCTTCACGTGAACGCCCCCCGCAGGTAGTAAGAAGAATAGATATGCAACACCTTTTCAACAGGTGGTCAATTTGATAGCTGAAGACACATTTCATGTACTACTTCTGCTACTGCTACTACTGCAATACTACTACAAACAATTATGATAATAATATATGGCCCCTGAGACACCCGACTGTAATGAAGCTGTGACAGCAAAGATATTTTCTAATATTAATACCAACTTCATAATACCTGTCTTGCTGAAATGTTTGCATTTTAGTTTGCTTCACACAGAGCAGCCAAGAAGCACTTCCGGTGGAAGCTCATCTGCTCCTTTAGACAGACAGACAGATGGGCAGACAGAGAGACAGACATGCTGCAGAAAGAATGACGGACGGAATGACAGACAAAGAGTGTTATGGAAAAATTCATTTTTTTTATGGATGAAATGATAGAAAAAAAGACAATGTAAAGTTAAAATTAGTGTAGTTGTAACATTATGAACTACAGGTAAAAAAAAAAATCTAGAATGAAAAGAAATATCCTCTCTTTGTCTGAAACTAGGTCAACCTTGATGCCTGTTGACTCGTGCTCCGGGACGCTCCCATCGGGGAGCCAAGCGTCCTCCACCCTCCGGCAGCTCCTCCAGCCTGGCCGTTCCTCCCTCCCAGCCCCAGTCGATGGACGGCGCGTGACCTTAGACATCCGGCACAGAGTGTGCCACATCAGACCCACAGTCCACCGACCACACAGCCCGAGACCAGGCCAGAGGGTCGGTGCAGCAGGGCAAGCACCGACCGAGGGGCCAAGAAGAGAGCGCTGGGACACCGAGACCCTCGAACAACATCATGACACACACTGTCTTCCTGTGGGACTTTGGAGTCAGCGAGAACCGGGACAGCCGAATGGCCATCATGGCTGGAAGAGAGCTTCGGTTGGGAGGAGAATATGTGTTGTAAGGGTGGCCTGTATGTCGTCGTATACAGGACAAAACCTTTCCCCTCTCCTGGTGACGCCCACACAGAGAGGCTCTCTCTTCTCTCCCGTACTTCCTGTACAAAGCAGAGACTGACCCCAGCTCCACCGGGGTCGGCTTCAGAGCAGCCAATCACGTCTTTAAAATGTGCCTGGGCTCCAAGCTTCCAGATGGACCGACTCTAATGTGGTCAGTGCTCAACACCGCCACCGTCAGTTGAGAGAAAGACACGCAATGCATTAGCTTTCGATAACCACCACTTGGACAGATGTTTCTGGCTGACATCAATTTAGGTCCTACTTGCATTGCCGCAATTAAATGTGTCCCCTCCACATTTTTAAATGATCCATTTGGCGCCCCCTCCTCTACTACATGTTGTGTCAGGGGTCCCCCAAGGTTCTGTTTTGGGTCCACTTTTGTTTACTATCTATGTTAACAACCTGGGTCAAAATGTCCCTAATGCACACTTTTTATGCCGACGATACTGTCATTCACTGCTGTGGTGCCACCCTTGCTCAATGACTTGAGTATTTGTAGTCTGCCTTTGGTATTGTATAGTCACGGTTGTTTGATCTGAAACTTGTGTTGAAAAAAAACCAAAACTAAATTGATGTTTTCTAATGTCAGGAAGACATTAGCTTCTCTTCCTAACATTGTAACCTTGCAGGGCAGTCAGATTGAATTAGTGTCTGCAGTACAAGTATCTAGGCCCTCTTACTAAATTACTGATTTCTCGCCATAGGAACATTGCAAAAATGTAACATGCAATGATTCTGAGACAGAGCCCCTGAGTTGTTGTTGTCATATGGGAATGAAACTAATATCTGATACTTATGGTTGATGCTACAGCGATTTGAAGACAGACTCTCCATTGAACCCCATTGTAACTACTGCAGCAGTGTCTGTAGTAGCGTCTACAGAAATCGAGTTTATCTGCGGCAAAGTGAAATACGACACAAAAAGGTAAAAAAAATACGACCTGGGATGCGTTGTACACCACCAATAGACGTTTATAACGATGTCAAAGTGGTATAGACTGTGCTATTCCTTTAAGAGCAGCTCGTCTCCACGGCTCAACACCACCACCACCAGTTGAGAGAAAGACACGCATGCAATTCATTTTTTGGGGAACTACTGGGAGAAAACATCGTTAAAACAAAATGTATTACATCGGCATTGTAGGGCACTACCATAGAATGCATGGGAAAAGTTAAGGACGTCACGTACTATTACCACATTGGATTTATATTGATTGATCGGTATTTACTAATTTCGCTGCACTTGCAGCCAGTTCCCGTAGTGTAGTGGTTATCACGTTCGCCTAACACGCGAAAGGTCCCCGGTTCGAGACCGGGCGGGAACAGCATTTGTATTTTGGGTTTTTGGGTATCTTCCAAAATAGCCGGAGCAATTATAATTGGGATAATTTGGTCATAAGAATGTTCAGTAGTTGCCTCATATTAATACATTTCGAAATAACAGGCATCAATCGTAAATATATCAAGGTTACGAGATGACCATGACCATACAATTGTATTGTATTGTATTGACACTGTACCTGGCTCTTTGTGTTTTGCTCGTTGCACTTTCATGCCTTTTGCACTTGTAATTTTTATGCTCTTGGTGCTTTTTATAATGTTTGTGCCTTTTTTACATATTACTCACTTATGTTGTTTGGACTTGCATCCCTGCTCTTATGCAGCATCCTAGCAGTGGGAATATTTTGCTATTGGCCTGCAATTTGGAATGCTGGAAGGCCTCTTCTATTCGTATCTTTATTTACCTCAGTAATATATTGCTGTCTCTTTCAAACAAATGTTTTTGTAAGTCGCTTTGGATAAAAGCGTCTGCTAAATGCGCTAAATGTAAATGTAATGTAAATGACCACAGGGTGGCAGCATTCTGCAATTTCATTAATCATCATTTTTAGGACACTCATCTTTAATATCTGCCTCCCATTTATTACTGGGTCCTAAATACTTTGCCTAAGTGCATAATTTAAAAGTTTAAGGTGAATTACCTCACGTGCCTTTACAATAGCATTGCTCTCTTATCAAACAAAACACACACACACACACACACCACACAATTCAAATAATGTCTCTGTGCTCAAATAAATACAATGAAAATCATTAAGGTTTTCAAATATATTTTTATTTGTTAAACAGAAGAAAAAAAACTATTTGAGTTGCATGGCTATGGACGCAACAACACGGTCACAAGCAGCAGCTAAACATTCACTGACAAATGGATCCAGTTTGCATTTATGGTTTTGGTGACTGCACATTTTGGAAGTATGTACGTTTTTGCTGTTTGATAGTGTGCATTTCAACAGCAAAACCTGATATGGTGATAGAACACACCAGGTGATACAAGTCGGTTTTTTTAATATTAATGTTAAAAACTGGGATCAACTGAGGCAGTTCTCTAGATGTGTTTCTGCATATGGCCCCACTATGAGTCTGAAGTATATCAATATTTTACACTTCAATATTAAAGAAAACCCAAAGTTGTTTCCTAACAGCTGCATTAGTAGGGCCCCTGTGTGTCACACTACTTTAACAATATATATTTTTATGTGAAGGGCTATAGACTAAACTGAAGATAAGTCTACCCGTGCCCTGTGTTCGTCTTACGATGACGCACCTCTGTGAAAGGGTCTGTAGTTTGGTTCAGGTTTAAATCATGGTTCGTTTTCTGTGATCTGTGTCGAATGTGGGAAGTCAACCAAGCAGAACAGCATTGGCTTGGCAGTGAGGGTCTTCCGTCCCTAAACTATGGATGTACAATTTATGTTTCGTTCTTTTTCTTCAAACATTTTAGTACAAACGTGTCACCACTGCAGCAGGAGTAACAATATCGGCTGTGTGCTAGTTCAGCAGGGTGGTTTAGTACACTATTAGGTCTCATCAAATCAATCTGTTTGTTTGATTTTTGGCAGTGAGATTGTTCACAGGTGGTAACAATGGCAGGACACCTACACAATCTAAAGGCAAATTGACTTTAATTGAACCGGAACTGGAAGAGACTTATCAGTATAACCATATTAGGCCTATACACACACACACACGCACACATACACAATCATTTTCTATAGTGGTAGCTTTGTGTTGTCTGTAGTCAAAATGCAAATACAATTGCAATCTTTTTTATTATTTTTAATTTTTGGAGGGGGGTGTTGGGGTAGAGTAGAGTTCCCTCAGCTGCAGCCAGTGGAAGTGTTAATTCATGTCTTACTGCGAACTACCACTAGGTGGCAGGAGTGCTGTTTGCATCTCCGGTTTGTATGCAGTTTTTCAGAAGCAACCTGTGCTATTCTTCTCATGGATGTATAATAAGAACGTGCATTGTGTATAATATGTAGGGGTTCCTAAAAAAGGCAGCGTTCACTACGGGTGAAACAAGCCGATTTGAGTGTTAATGCAGGGGAAAAGGCAGAAGATGGTGCTTTACATTAAAAAAAGACACAAATATGTAGATATATGTGTTATATTAATGCAGTCGATTATGTATGGGGTGTAGGAAGGCAGCTGCTTTAATCTAGTGGAACGCTAGACTCTCTTAAGATTATAGGTAGACTTTTACTTGCTGTACACATGTTCTGCACGGGACCACGCAACATCAGATATGATTGTAGCATGGAGACCTACAGATCATACTGGTTTCAGCCAGTTAGAAATGGAAGACAAACTGTGTAAAAAACCTCTTTTCTTTTCTCTGTTATTCTTATTGAGATTTCCTACCTGGTGTGCATGGGGGGTTGCGGCTGCATTACATATGTGTAACATTACAACGTAAATGCTTTGATACAGCAAAGATACAGTCGTACAACAACGTGGATACATAGTAATCTGCATAGGACAGAGAGTAGTGTACCTCAACAGCTAGCTAGCGTCATTCTATATAAAGTGCCATGAAACAGGTTATTGCATAATCAGGAGGTGGGTCTTATTGCTTCTACTGAAAGAAAATACACTCTGGTATTGAGTGAGCAGCAATATGACAAGATAAGAAGAAAACAAAAATGACAGAAGACAATCACAGTTGAACCAAAAACCAAAGCGTTTGCTTGCATGAAGCAACTTCTAACAAGACAAGTAATGGTGGATGAGTTATACACAACATTTTACATTTAGCATAGTAAGAATTGCTCTACGCGTTACATTATGTATGTAATGCTATTCATTTGATCTATAGCGCATTATAATGTCTTGGCAACATATTTATTTTGTCATGACACAATGTTTGATGCATTTTAGTTATTTATCACACTTGGCATAGATGCATGTGGAAGGCTATAAGTTGCCTTTGAGTATATCTTTTGAGTATATTATGTCATACCCGTCACATTCAAGAGGCTTTTTCTGACAATATGAATGAAGCCAAGAATACTGACAGAAGTTTCCAAATTGTGGTGAGAATGTTTCAGTTTTATGGATTCATTATTTGTCATTGACTATTATTATTATCATTATTATTATTAGTAGTATAGCTAGTTTGCATGAATCAATTAATTCAGAAGATGAATATTAATTCTGAATATTAATATCAATTAATTGATACAGTATGGGTGAATGTGAATGTGAAAACAATAGTTTGTTGAAGTCCTTCAACAAGAGGCCCCAGTGAAGCAGTCTAAAATAGGAATAAACTCCATCTAATGGTGAAGTCATTTCATAATGTTTTATATAATACAGCTTTATAACTTTGTATATTTTTACTACTCTTACGCCTCTCGATAAATACATTCTTTTTTTTTGTTATGTGTGCATTGACTTAAACAATCCTAATCTCTTGTCAAACCCTTTAAAAGTGTCTAACAAAAAAAGGATGCATCAGCATTTGTTTGTAATATACAGACAGACAGTCATTGTTAAGCACGTGCTTAATAACCTTTACAATACAACAGGCTCATTTGTGCAAAAACCAGGAGAACCAAAGTGATGCAGGACTATCTGGATCGTGGTTCTTTCATTAGGAAGCCCACTAAACTAATAACTAAATACTAATTACTCGGTAGATTTACTAAGACTAGGCCTCTCTGAGTTTGCTCTTCAGCCAAACCTGGACCCAACCGTGGCATCGACGTGAAATAGAGTTCATCTTACCAATGGCAGTGGTTAAGGTTAAAGATCAGATTACAGGACTGGGTGAAATATCGGCTATAAAGATCAGGGGAGCGCTCCACAGATGATTTTGCTAGTTCGTTTGTCATCCGGTGCTATATTACATGCTGTTTTTTCTGCATTAATTAACCGTCAAATATTCATTGGAAGTAAAAACGTTGCTTCGGAGCCATTCCTGTAAACTTTGCTCATGCTAAGAAATATGTGTGTGAACAAAAAACACATTCAGGTTTGGTCGAGTGTCAAGTCATGACATTGGCAGGAGTTGGTGTGCTATACCATAGTTGACATCACGGCAGTAGATAGATTTTGGCAGTTAAATGTGGCAGAATTAGTGGTGTTTGCTTCCATAGTGACTGTTTTTTTATGGCTCCAAGTGGATTTAGGCTCTTATAAACCAAATTATTTCCAAACCTGCTTCTATTTATCTTATTATATTCTATATTATTACAATGAGAGCATGGTTAAATATGCTAGTTTAATTCTCCGTTTTAAGGTCCATTGTAAAAAAAGATTTTCTTTATGAAATACGTTTTTCAAATATAAAACGTGTGTGTGAGTTTGTGAATACGAGTGGCAGTACTACACAGTGGCGGCGGATCTGAAAACGTAAAATCTCGATCTCAAAATGTGCATTTTCCGTGTTCTACTGGCTTAGCCACGAGTACGGTTAAAACAGTCTGTTAATAACATAATCTCTCTGGATGTGCACATTTATCTGACCTTCCTATACACAAACACACCGGCTTTCTCTTTCACACCTTGGCTGTCCCTTTGTTGGTGGCTTTGGCTCCCGAACGTGCATCTTCTGTGTTGTCAACCGCTGTAGAGCTCACCAGGCAATCTTTACTGATAGATAGATAGATAGATAGATGGATGGAGAGATAGATACGTAGATGATGGATGGGAGGGAGGGTGGAAAATAAGTGTAAAAGAATATACCAGAAATAGCACCAAAGAAGCTTTTAGAATTGTCTCAGCTTCAGATTAAAGTTAAGATATAATTTATTTGAATCTCACTCATTAATATTCATGAGACTAGTAGTAGTAGTTTTTTTAATGGCTCAATGCTGATGTGAATAATGTATACTGTATTATATCTATTTGAAGATAGATATTATTTCATATATACTCCCAATAAATTGACATACAATTCAGTAGAATTTGAGGAAGCCATTTTTCTTTTTTTCTCTTTTTATGAAATTCAATTTTGATGAAATCATTTAAAATGTACCTCTGTTTCAAAATGTATGCGTATTATGTATAGTAATATAGTGATCGATGGAGTGGCTTACTTCTTGTCGTCTTTCTTTGGCATAAAGTTAACGATGAGGGCTTTCACCACCATGAACAAGACCAAGCAGCCGATAAGTGTACCCACGATAGAGACTATGATGGTGGTCAGGGTGTTGTCAATCTCCTTCACTGCAGAGAGGAAACAAACAACAAACACACCTAGCATACACCAAATGTAGCATATTTCAGATATCTTCAAGATATCACTAAATATAAATTAAAAATAAAAAAAAAGAAGGGACAGGAATACCTTCCCCAGTTTCATAATTTGACAGCAAAAGTAGCATTAAAATGAGAAAGAAAATATGTGATGAAGTTAAATTAGAATAATCAAATCTAGACAAAGCCATGAATCCATTAATGCAGAGAGACACTATCAGGCTATGATAAGCTCAAGACAGATATAGACGCTTATAGAGCTTCTGATAAAGACAGATGAGACAGTATGGAATAAGCATGGGGTAAAATAATATGCTTTGTCCCAGTGTTAAGGATTTGAGCCTCCTACAATATGTTCCCAAGTATGTATTTACAGCAAGCAGCATACAGCTTTTTAACTCATGGAACCTAACGAGAATGTTTCCTGTGCTTCAAAATGAAACATCTATCCTGAAACTGAATATAGTAATCAGGACAGAATCAAAACTCAATATTTATTTGTAAATCTCTGGCCATTTGTGTCTCTCTGTGGCCTGTGTGCATGCAATTGTGTGTGTGTTTTTCTATGTGTGTGTGTGTGTGTGTGTGTGTTTTTCTATGTGTGTGTGTGTGTGTGTGTGTGTGTGTGTGTGTGTGTGTGTGTGTGTGTGTGTGTGTGTGTGTGTGTGTGTGTGTGTGTGTGTGTGTGTGTGTGTGCGCGCGTGTCTTGGCGTGTGTCCTCCAACATACGTTGGTCCACCACTAAGAGGGTGTAGATGGCGCTGTGGTTGCGGTTCTTCTCCTTGGGGTTCTTGGCGAAGCAGACGTAGTTGCCCTCGTCCTCGAAGGTGATGTTCCACAGCAGGATGGAGATGTTGCTCTTCTTGGACGAGCCCACAAACTCCACGCGCTCGTGGAACACGCTCACCGAGGGCTCCACGTTCTCCTTGGGGATCACGGCCTCGCAGAGCTACATGCGGGTACACACACACACACATACATGCACACACACGCACATACATTGACACACACACACACACACACGCACACGCACATTCACAGGTGCGCAGACACATGCATGCACACACACACAAACACACACACACACACACGCATACAAACATACATACATATATACATACATACACACATTCATACATACACACATATATACATACACACATACATCCACAGATGCGTACATTTACTTTTTAACAGAATCTTTGGTCGCAGGAAATGTTGAGTGTAGTGTCGTTGAAGTCATTCAGTGTGAGTCAGCGATCAAGAAAACAGAGAGGCGTTGAGAATGTTCCGGTCTCACCTTTTGCATCGTGCCGTTGTCATTGTAGTGCCAGTTGAAGTAGAGGTCCTTGATGCCGATGCAGGAGGCGTAGGTGCAAGGCAGCAGGACCGTAGAGCCGTTGGTGGCCTCGAGGAACGACACCTTCCCTGTGGAAACTTCCAGACCGTCCACACACCAAACCCCTGGAGAAAGAGCACAATGCAAGGTCAAATACAGACACAAAGACAGAGAGCATGGCTGGTTAAACCGCCGACGAGGGCTGGGCGTTATCCCAAAAACTAAACAAAAGATGAATGTGGTTTTTTGTTTACCAAGAATGCAACCAGACTAAAGAGTTAAAACTGAAGTTGTAGCTCCGGCTTTTAACAGCTACAGGAGACAGACTGACCGGCTCACTTACTGAATTATTCACCATACTTCTCGGCGAATAGTTAGTCGATAGAAATTGACAGAGAAATATCCCACTAATTGATGATGGTATTTTAATAATGCAAAAATCCACAACACAAACACAACTGAATCAATGTTAACAAAGGGGCAGGAGGATACTCTAGTGGTTAGGTTGTACGACTCCGAAACGTTCTGGGTTTCGAGCCCCAACAACTTCTGCAGTCTACCTGGAGGCGTCCTTTAACTACTCATTAATGACCTGCATCTTAAAATAAAAACCTCACCGGGAGTCGTTTTGGATAAAAGCAACGTACTGTTATCGCAACGATTGAATACGTACTTTGTCTATGTGCTGTGTTTAAACATGTACTCCTTTGTTTGTGAAAATGAATTTCCTATCTATCTATCAATCAAACTATCGATCAAGCTATCTATCTATCTATCTATCTATCTATCTATCTATCTATCTATCTATATATATATCTATCCATCTATCTATAAAATCCCTTGCTTACTAATGGTTCATTTTTGGGCTCAGATGACTGGACCTGCCGTGAGGATCTCTATTTGGCAGGGAGGCTGGTGATGCACTGACAGCTGGTATGATTCTCAGATCCTTGTTTTCGGTGTCACACACTCTGGGGGCCTATTTATAACCCCCCCCCCCACCTACCTTTCTGCACCGAGCTGCCCAGGATCACATTACACACGCATGCATTACCACGCGTGTGTGTGTCCATGTGATTTTGTGTGCGCCGATGGCATGTGTTTGAGTGCTAATGATATCAATGTATAAATTTTTTTTTAATGCTCTTCAGAGCTGCTGCACATGCATGGCGATCAATCAAAGCCGAATAATCCGTAGTCCCAGAATAACCTGTGGTTCTGTGTCTATTGTGCAACAAGAGAGTTGGGAGTCTGCAGCTTGGCTAAAACTTCACCTTCGCAGAGGTCAAGGTTGTTGGAACAATCACAACAGCATTCGAGCACTTTGATGACGGCACAGCACGATGTTCCACACATATGGCTTTTAACTTTGAATGTGTTTTAGCAAGGAGACGTGGGCCTTTTCTGTCATATGAAGGATTGGTAGGGAAAAGAGTCTGACAACATAGAGCACACAAAATCATTCATCTGTACATGAAACTATAGCCACTGTTGTTGTTGTAATGCACAGAAATAGATCATTGGACTTGTATTGATGACTGCCTCCCCTTAGGCCCTGCGGTTTATATTAGGGTTTATATATATAGATGATATATATATATATATATATATATATATATATATATATAGATCGATGTTTACACTGCATATAGACACAGAGGATACTGATACAATCATGTGGAGGTCAATATAGCTATACAGAAAAAGACACACACACACACACACACACACACACACACACACTATTGCCTTTACTTTATGCTGTGGACTAATTGATCGTGGATAGTATTTTCCCGGAAACTCTCTTAAGACACACCCATGCATCCGTAGATACGTTATCTGGCTCTCTCTTTCACACACACACACACACACACACACACAATCACAACCACTAAGACACTGCTTCCTGCTTTTAGTGAGAGGTAACCATGGCCTTGTGTATCTATTTAATGGACTTAATAATAATAATAATAATAATACCTCAGATTTATATAGCGCTTTACCAGGTGCTCAAAGACGCTTTACATGTGAAATAAGAAAAAACAAAACAAAGCAAAAACAGAACAAACTATGAGTCGAAAGCAAGGGTGAAAAGGTGGGTTTTGAGGGCTGTTTTAAAATATGACAGGGTGTTGGCGGAGCGAATGTGGCTGGGGAGGGCATTCCAGAGGGAGGGGGCAGCTGCGGCAAAGGCCCTGTCGCCCCAGGTCCGGAGCTTGGTCCTGGTGGGCTTTAAGAGGTTGGCATTGGCAGACCTGACTTGTTTTTACTTCTCAAGTGTGAATGCTATTCACTTTATTTGAGATAAAGTATGTGCACACACACACACACACACACACACACACACACACACACACACACACTAATGTCTAAAACTTGACATTAGCACTCAAAGCTGCTCTTCAGATAGGACAGAAATCCAACACAATCCTTCCACGCATAAAACATATTATAATGGTTTATAAAACGATCCAGGATCAATCCTCTAACCCTAACAAAAACCCAGAAACAAACAGGACTGCACTTTGATCCCCATTAAAAGCATTGCGACCCTATCTCCTATCTGCGGAATAGCGTTCTCCCTCACATCTAGAAATAGACTTCACACCTCCTTTTATTATCTGTCCTGTGCACTCTGTCCCTCCCCCACCCTTCCCCCTCACCTCCACTCTAACCCCCCTTGTCCTCAAAACACACCCACAGGTTTACATAGCGATGGTGTGTGTACTGTTCTATATGTACTGTAAGTGTGACAGACAGAGAGACAGAGAGAGAGAGAGAGCAGCGAGAGAGAGAGAGAGAGAGAGAGAGTCCTTGGCTGACAGTCAAGGTGAGGTGTGCTGTGTAAAGTGGGCCATAGATTGAAGGGTTAATGTATTTTTGAGTGATCCCACAGAGAGCTGAACACTATTAGTTCCCTGGGAGGGACA
>OOFB01009397.1:0-31254 GCA_900323305.1 Trachyrincus murrayi | reverse complement strand
CAGGACTTATAGGGACTAGCACGTCTCTTGTAGGTGGCTTACCGGAACTGTCTGTGTGTGTGTGTGTGTGTGTGTGTGTGTGTGTGTGTGTGTGTGTGTGTGTGTGTGTGTGTGTGTGTGTGTGTGTGTGTGTGTGTGTGTGTGTGCGTGCTTTCTCCCCTATGGGCTGTGGTTGTGTATGTATCTATTACAGCTTATACATCTGATCAGCCGACTCCATGTCCCTCCTGTCTGTCACCCGTAGGTTTGCTAGATACTACAAAAAGGATGACGGGACGGACTACCGGACCCTCTTCAAAGCCCACGCCATCCGCTTCGACATCCTGGTCACTGGCAATGTCAGTTTAGTGTGTGTGCGTGTGCGTGTGTGTGTGCATGTGTGTGAGTGTGTGCATGTGTGTGCGTGTGTGTGTGTGCGTGCGTGTGCGCATGTGTGCGCGTGTGTGTGCGCGTGTGTGTGTGTGTGCGTGTGTGTGCGTGTGTGCATGTGTGTGCGTGTGTGTGTGTGTGCGTGTGTGTGTGTGTGTGTGCGTGTGTGTGTGTGTGTGTGTGTGTGTGTGTGTGTGTGTGTGTGTGTGTGTGTGTGTGTGTGTGTGTGTGTGTGTGTGTGTGCACCCCCAGGCGGGGAAGTTCAGCACCATTCCAACCCTGATCAACATGGTGGCTGCCTTCACCTCCATCGGCCTGGTGAGTGTCTGGTAAAGTATCCTACTATCATGACATCATCGTGTGGAGAACAGCTGCCTAAAAGAACCATCGCTTTCATCCTCAGGGTACGGTCCTCTGTGACATCATCCTTCTGAACTTCATGAAAGGGGCCGATCAGTACAAAGCTAAAAAGTTTGAAGAGGTAAAGAAGAAAAAAATTACCAATAGTTTAGTTTTTCTGCTTGTTTCGTTTCATTGTTCAGTAATGGTACGCTCCAGTGATCTACTGCAGGATGGTATGTTCCAACCACACCAAACTATATGGTCGCTGTTGTGGACCGACCCTGACTTCTGGACGTGTTTTGTCATGAACAAGTGACCTCTGTCCATCCATCCACCAACCAGATCCATCCCTGACTGTCTTCCCCTCTCTCTCAGGTGTCCGAGGCTCAGATCAAAGCCTCCATCTATCAGAGCCAAGGTAGTCAGCTGTCACTCAAAGCAGAAACGAAGAACTCCTGCGACTCCGGCGCCGTCTTTCTGTCCAGTGACCCACCCCGCTACACGGTCCCCTGATGATACAACCCACCCCGCTACACGGTCCCCTGATGAACCAACCCACCCCGCTACACGGTCCCCTGATGAACCAACCCACCCCGCTCCATCAACCAGTTGAAAGAAGAAGTGGATATATATGTATCAATCATAGATGTAAAGAATACAGAGTTTGACGATTTGAGGTACATGAGGAATCGGGAGAAGTTTGACAGAACAAATGACTGACCTTTTGTCACCTCACGTTTGAATTGACTTGTTAGACATGAAGATATTCATCATGGAGGTCCTGCTCTCTGGTTGTAAATAGTGCCATACAAGCAAACAGCATTATCATACTTGTTGCGCTTTTCGCTTAGCGATTCATATTTTGTAATCGACACTCTTCTAACTGCGAAATATAATGCTTGTGTGTGTGTGTGTGTGTGCGCGCGCGGGTGTAAGATTGATGAGTGTGTGTGTGTGTGTGTGTGTGTGTGTGTGTGCGCGCGGGTGTAAGATTGATGTGTGTGTGTGTGTGTGTGTGTGTGTGTGTGGGCCCATCATTATGCCATGAGGGACACTCAGTTCATCAGTAGGAACATGACAACATGGTCACTGTATTCATGTGTATTGCCTTATCTCTCCTTTAGTTGTCCCTCCATCATAATAAAAGTAACCTGTAGTCTTTTTAATCTGTCTCTCCGTCTCTCTCGTGCACACTAGTTCTTATGAGGACACCCCTGGGGGCCCGGGGCCACGAGGGGTCTTAAGGAGGCCTAACCTATGTATCTGCTTTATGTATCTATAGAAAAATTGCAAAAACAAAAAAGAAATACATGTGACTATCGCTTAGGCTGTTGTTTCAGAACAATGGATAGTACTGTTTGTTGTTTGTGAATCCCTGTATCGCCGCGAATACCCCTATATTGCAATACTTATATATCAAGAATCATGTATCATCATATATCATGGCCACACCACCGTTCTCAAGTCATCGTGGCAACAGCAACACCGTGGACGACAAGAAGTCACACTCTTTACATGTTAGCTTAGCATTTAACACACTGTATGCCGACCGGAGGGACAGACTTTATAGGTAACCGGTATGTGAGAAACTATACTGCTGTTATTGTACTGAAATGAGGTGCCATGAATAATATGTTCATGTTATGTTCATGTTAAGTATTCTTTAGTTATTGTGAGTTCACAAGTTGCAGAGTAACAGGGTATTTAGGAGAGAACTGATTCATATTCAGTTTACTGTTGTTGTAATGCTTCAGTGCTGTTACTTAAAGGAAGACTGATGTGACGTAATAATGAAATGTCAGGATAAAAACTACGATGTTGGACTGTTTAATATGCATTTCCGTTGTAGTATTTCAGTACAGTTTGCTATGTACAATACAGGTACAGTACAGTACATTATGTTGATACTCCAGTCATAATACACACACTTCCCTCCGGTCATGTGTGTCCGTGTTTATGTACTCAAATACTCGCTTTTCAGGCCTTTTACACAAGCCGCACACAGCTGTTTCTACGCGCCTCCCCTGCTGATTTTGACAGAAAATCA
The DNA here is from genome assembly GCA_900323305.1 of Trachyrincus murrayi. NCBI lineage: Eukaryota > Metazoa > Chordata > Actinopteri > Gadiformes > Macrouridae > Trachyrincus > Trachyrincus murrayi. Next base: position 28,496 of record OOFB01009397.1, on the reverse strand, counting down.
TTCAAAAGATATTTAGCGCTCTGCTAGTGCTGTTCTTATGTGAGTGCTCTGACTAATAAAAGTGTTCTTTGATGTTGAAACAGTAGCATTATGTTGTTGTTGTTATTTAGCCTTCCTGAGGCTACTGCATGCTTAAATCAATTCATTTTATTTTATGAAAAGAATTGCCCCCTCACAAGTCACTTGGCAAGGCACCAGGCCTGGTGCTTTAAAGTTCCCTTGAGCTTTACTTATTGATCTTAATAGTTTGTACTTATACTGTAAATGAATGGCCCCTTAGTAGCAACAGTGATGCTGAAGGGCAATGAGTACTCAGTCTTTTAGCAAGCTCAGAGAGTAGGGGACCGACCAAAGGGGCCAGTAATTAGAAGGAATTTCTGATTGTTACATATAGTACCTTTAAGTTCATATTCAGCCCAAGCCTTGCTCAAGGGTGCCTACAGACTGTTGTGTGTCACTGTAGCTCACACACTGCAGCTCACACACTGTAGCTCACACACTGCAGCTCACACACTGTAGCTCACACACTGTAGCTCACACACTGCAGCTCACACACTGCAGCTCACACACTGTAGCTCACACACTGCAAAAGAAGGGGTGGGATCCAGTTTCTAAATGTACACAGAAAAGACTGAAACAGTTACATGAAATGAGTCCAACACGGTGTAATATGTGCCTCTTCAAACCACAAAACTGTCACCTTGTTGGGAGGTCAGAGGTCGTAACCCGGACTCTCCGTGGCCATGGTTCCTGTTGAACGATGCATCCTTACCTGTGTCTGATTGATCACACTCCCTCCATATTACCGCCAGCCCGTGTGCATGCGGACCGGCTAGTTTAGAGGCTAAATGTAATATTTAGTTTGCTGTGTACACTGGCGCTCGCTTCCCTTCCCAGCAACATCATTTGAACAATAACCAATTAGGACAAGAATATATTGATAAATGGTCCTAAACGACGAAAAAGAGATATCATATTCCGCATTTCTGCCATTGTGGATAGGAAGTCCTGATACACCACTCTCTCATCATCAACCCTGGAGGATGTGGAGTAGCAGTAAGTGGCATACCATCAGTGTTCTCCACTAAATAAAAACACACACTGGTAGCTAACAGCGGCCATTAGAGCAAGCTTAGAGCGAGAGGGAAACTGAGACGCTGGATTGTTGTTCTTTGACTGTTGTCCATTATATGATTTATGGAGAAAGTATCTGTGATGAAAGCAAATAGAGGGGGCTTGTGTGTGTATGGAGAGAGAGATAGATGGACAGAGGCAGACAAACAGGGGTTAGGATGCTTATTACATTCGCTCAATGGTGTCTGTTTCTCTCATTATCGACATTAAGCATTGGTGGGTAAACACTTTGAAGTGGACAGTCCATATCATGATAGACCGACTGCAATTTATTAAGTTAAGTTGACAAGGCCAGGTAGAAAATCACCAGCACACATTTTAGTTATTCAGGTCATTCACAATTTAGCTGCAGTGTAAAGACGCAGCGCTTGTCGTGGACCTGCAGAGACCTGACCAGAGAGTCTGTCTTCTGATCAGTCTGATCACTCCTCTGATCCGTCTGATCACTCCTCTGATCCGTCTGATTAGTCTGATCACTCCTCTGATCAGCGTTTGGGCTTCCGTCCTGACTTCCTCTTCAGTGCTCGTATCCAGCCGGGCAGAACGGGGGAGCGCGGTGGTGCCTCCTCCGCCCCATCCGCCCCATCTCCTGGAACCTGGGGCGTCCCGTCCTCCTCCTCCGTTACCGAGTTCTCCTCCGGCCACGACTCTTCCTCCGAGTCCGTGCCCATGCTTATGTCCGACACCGCGGGCGCTATGAAAACCACCTCGTCAGAGAAGTGGACCCGGAGCGCTGACTCCATTCTCCGCTGAGCGAGTGTGAAAGAAAAAAGGAGAAAAATAAATTAGTTTGAATGAATTGTCATCATCATCATCATCATCATCATCACCATCATTATTATTTTATACTCGTAAATGTAGGTTATAACTTGGCCTACTTGTTGTAAATGTATATTATAACTTAGTGTACATAGTCAATCTGTAGAGGCGTCATCGTAGGATCAACACAGGTGTCACTCATACCACTAACTATGGGTCTGGGCCCGGGTAGTACTAGTGAAGATAAGTCTACTACCCGTACCCTAACTAGTGAAGATAAGTCTACTACCCGTACCCTAACTAGTGAAGATAAGTCTACTACCCGTACCCTAACTAGTGAAGATAAGTCTCTACCCGTACCCTAACTAGTGAAGATAAGTCTACTACCCGTACCCTAACTAGTGAAGATAAGTCTACTACCCGTACCCTAACTAGTGAAGATAAGTCTCTACCCGTACCCTAACTAGTGAAGATAAGTCTACTACCCGTACCCTAACTAGTGAAGATAAGTCTCTACCCGTACCCTAACTAGTGAAGATAAGTCTACTACCCGTACCCTAACTAGTGAAGATAAGTCTCTACCCGTACCCTAACTAGTGAAGATAAGTCTACTACCCGTACCCTAACTAGTGAAGATAAGTCTACTACCCTACTACTACTACCTGGTACATAAAAGGAGGAGACCCATAGTTAGTGTTATGAGCGACACCTGTGACAAAGGGGGTTGAAATAAAACACATTTAGAACCTCTTTGTGTGCTTGTAAAAATGATATGTAAAGAAATTATATTTTAAAAGAAAGTCAGGGACAATATAGAATGCTGAATATAATTACGACTACTACTACGTGGGTGACCGGGGACTTTAATGCTACATTCTCGTTGAAGGATAGGCCTACTAGGCCTGAACAAACATATCTTTTACCTCTGGAGTTTGGACAGTTTTCGCCTTCAGATTCGGAAACCTAACCCCATACACATTTGTACATCTGTCCATTACACTTACTTTAAATACTACATGTAAATATGTAACAAAATAATAATGTAAAAGAAAAATATCACATTTTCTAAATAAATGCTTATCGTGTCTCTAATAATAAACCCTGCAGCTGCATGACATTCTAACTCTCGGCCACAAGGGGCGCCATATACAAGAGCACGGTGGTGTGACGATAATCTCACCTTTTTCGTGGCTGTCTCCATCGATACGGAGCACTCTGATTCTGTAGATTTGGTGTGCTTGAGGACACCCTTGGGTACCAACTCACAGGGAGCCGGGGAAGACGGACTTTGATGAGACTTAAAAGAGTATAAATACAACAGGCCATTGTCCTCTGCCAACTCTTTCTCGACGGTGGCAGGGCCGTTTGCCAAGCCGGTGGAAGATAGTGGTTCATCTATAGCAAACATAAAAGCATATATATATATATATATATATATATATAGTGTGTTTTGTATTTGACATTTTATTTGGTTGACATTTAGGACTCGACTCTGCTCATCTACCTTGTAAGGCCCCTTTCCCATCTCTTTCTCCACCTTCCTCTTCCTCCACCTTCCTTTCTGCCTTTCCTCCGTCTGCTGTCCTCTCCAGCGACTGACAGTGCACCCTCTTCCTGTTCCTCAGGATCTGGCTCCTCAGGATCGTGTTGTCCACGACTCCTGCACTCTGAAGGTAGAAGCAATCAGGAACCGTATTGAAACACAATGCAGAGACACAACAGTACTCCTTCTATGTGTTGGGTTATTGTCACACAACAGTGATTCGTTTTCTGTACGCGCCATCGTGATCATCAGTCAAACACATGTGAGCAATATCATACTTTAATAAGATGTAAGTCAACCTGGTCTCTTTCTCCTGGTGTGGGTCCTTGCTCTTCAGACGCAACATCCGATTGGCTGTGTTGGTCCATGGGTTGTGCCCTGGGGTCGTGGTCTGTAACCGCTGAAGAGCCGTCTGGTTCTGAAGTGTCCATGGTTTCGTGCACCGGAGACGTTGCCATGATGGCTACACCCGGGTCCCCTCGTCGGTCCACGCTTCCCGGTGATCGGCTGTCCTCTTGAAATCCGGCCAACACGGGAACGTTTGATTGGCCTGCGTGCTGTCCTGCTGGTCTCTGAGTGGTTGAGACGTCTGACAGGGCGGGGCTCAGGAAGTTGGCCCAGTACTGACCTGTTCGGATCTCCTCCAGTAGGCTGAAGGATCCCAGGCCTATGTCAAAGTCGTTGCTAGATCTGCCAAAAACGCATTTGATGTTATTAATTTACCATGTCACAATAATTGCCTCTTGATTAGTAATGGTTAAATAGAAATGGTTGACAAGACAATGTCACAGCTCATCATGGGTGTGTTCAATAGAAGTGAAGCATCACAAAATAACTGCCAAAGAATCTGAGCAACTGCTCTGCTGGCAAGTAGCCAGTCCCTCGAGAGCCGGTGCCAGAGACACGCCAGTGACACGCCAGGGACACGCCAGGGACACGCCAGGGACATGTGTAGACAGAAACGTATGCACTTATACAAATCAAGGTTTACATGTGTGTGTAAGCATGCTCTTGATCACTAGATCGACAGGACAGGACCCGGTAGATGTCGATGAAACCGCCCATGTTACTGCCACTTTTTTTAAAAGCATTAATAATAAATAACATTTTGTCTTTATCAAACTTTGATGGATGACTAATAACAACATGAACTTTGAATTTCTGAACAAATTTCCCCATTTGGATTTGGGTGACCAGGGACTTTAATGTTGATAGGCCTACATTCTCAGTGAAGGATAGGCCTACTAGGCCTGAACAAACTAGCATATCTTTTACCTGTAGATTCGGAAACCTAACCCCACATTTGGACATCTGTCCATTACACTTAATTTAAATACTACATGTAAATAAAACACATGTGTAGACTACCCCTAGCTATGTAGGCAGTATAGGCAGTATAAACGTATGCACTCCTACAAACCAAGGTTTATATGTGTGTAACTTTGGTAAAACAGGTGTAAGCGTGCTCTTGTCCACTCGATCGACAGGCATATTGAATATTCAAACGTGTGCATCGATGAATGAGGCGTGAACAAAGACTGGCGTAACAGTGGTGAGTGACAGTGGTGTGTTGATCTATTTACAAAGAGGGAGAGTCTGAGAAACACAGCGAGAGAGAGAGATAGTATCACTCCAACTCTCATCAACGCTATAAAACATTGAGGAAGTAGCTCACATACCTCCGTCACATTCCTCTGACGGTCATACGTCATGGCTCTTGAGAAGAGCTACGAGACAATCTTAGCCATCTGAAAGGGCCATATCTGATATATTGCCTGTATTCTATACCTACACATTTGTACAGGTGTAATAGTCATAGTGATGTTGTTTACCCCATGAGTTAGCTATTGTAGGCTAACTCGTTGGGTCAATGGTAAGCTACGTAATATGCTAAAGTACATAGTTTACTAGCCATGTCTTTTCTGGCCTTAGCCAAGTTGAAGGTGTGAGTTAAAGTGTATTGGTACAGCTTTTATTTTGGAGTACCTCATCTCAGCGGCGCTAGCCTCTAAGCGTATAGAAGCAGTGTCGGTGGGTTTGCATGTGGTTTCCAGAGTCTTGCTTGGCACGCTGCTGGTATCCTCTGTGGTCCGACGCTCATTTTGAGTTGAAATCTATTCAGAACAGAAACAAGTGAATCTCCCATTACACGACGTCTCCACACAACTCAACCTGACTTCCATTATCACTTGAATGGACTCACCTTGCCGTCCTCCTCTACCATCACCCCTTCCTTCTCCGCCTGTTCTTTTCTCTTCTTCAGACTCCCAGCCCTCTCCTTAAATTTCTCCTTGATCTTCTGTGTCCATCTTTTGGTTTTACTACCAGATGCTCTGTTCCTCTGCAATGGTGCTGAAGAGCTGTTGGGCATCTTTGACCCAATCTCCACATCTTGGCTCCGTGCCATTTCTCCACTTCCTGTGCTCGGACCCTTTAATGACCATGCGTAGACCCGAGGGAAGAAGCCCTGGACCGGGGAGGGAGAACTGTCCCTGTTCACGCTTACTGTTTGTGACAAGGCTCCGGACTCAGCAGTCATCTCTGGGTTACTGCTGCAGCTGTTGCTGGGGTACTGAGAGGCAGAAGTTGAATTACCAGCAAGAGAACTGTGGACGTTATGGTCATCTGGGACTGCACCACGCATAACATGAATGACGCTTTCTTCAATTACAGACTTGCCATTTCCTTCCTTTCCCCCCTCCATCTTAGAATCTGTCCTTGCAAAGGAAGTGCCTTCAGCATCCTTCTGGGTGTTGACGGGAAATAGACGCCCACTCGCCACAGAGGTTACTGTTTGTCCCGCACCTCCGCTGTCAGCGCTATCTCTGGCAGTGTTGTCTTTACAGGAGGGGGAGGAAAAGGCCTTTGGTGAATTGAGGCGAGCTGATAATTCCTTTCTCCTGTCCAAGATAGGTCCATCAACTAGACCTTGTTCTTCGTTGACTTTCGCCCCGGTAGCAGAATGATCCAAGTCACTGTCCCGCACTGGACACCTAAACTCCTCCCTGGAATCCCACCTCCTCACCTCTTGTCCACTGCTGTCTGGCAGCCCCTCTCCGATTACATCACCATCTGTGCCCATCCGAGAGTCCACCAACGCTGTCCCAAACCCATTCTGAGCCGGGCTGCTGTTCGGACCCAGAGTCTCTTGGAGATGGGCCCTGTTCCCGCTCTGGCCCCGGTCGGGCCTGGCGGCGGCAGGGCTGGCTGGGAGCGAGCCTCCCTGGATCTCAGTGCCTGCCTCGAGCTTCAGTCTCTGCAGCATGGACCGCACCAGGGCCTGCGTTTCTCTGCTGGAGCCACGTGACTCAGACATCAAGGCATCCGACCCTAGAATGGGCCCTACTGTTACTGCAATGACAACTCTTTATCAAGGCACACAACAAAAATAAGTCAATCCAACAAAAACATCCACAATAAGGAGTAAGTGCTACCAGTGTATGCCACAGGGCTGCCGGAGCTCACAGTTCAGTGAAAGGTTAGGAGATTATGGCTGTCTTCTTTGGCTCAGATGTCCTTGTTTCTCTCTGTGTATGTTGCTTCTTCTCAGAGATACCTCTTCTTCGCTCTGTGTACAATCACCCATGGTCTTCAAAAAAAAATGTCTCTCTCGCACACACACTCTCTCTTACTGTAAAGTCAATGGTGAATGTTGTCTGAAACCATCCAGACACGAGTCTCAGACAGCTACAACTCCTTGACGCGGTATGTGGTTATTTTCTGTGTGGAAAGGTGGTGAAGTCACTCCTCTTCAGCCATTCCTGATAGTAAGGTAGTAAGGCAGCGTTCCACGGTTACAGCTCACCCAGAACAACAAGAAAGACCAGTGAGGCTGGATGACACTGCACTGACAGCTCTCTCTGTCACTCTCTCTCTCTCTCTGTCGCTCTCTCTCTCTCTCTCTGTCACTCTCTCTCTCTCTCTCTGTCGCTCTCTCTCTCTGTCGCTCGCTCTCTCTCTCTCTCTGTCACTTTTTTCCCCTCTCTTCCTTTTGATCATATTTAGTCACACACGCCTTCTTTATTTCCACTGTGGTTGAGATCATGTCATTTGTGGTTTTTTGCAGACTTACTTACATAATGCAGATGGTTATTACCCGTAGATGTTACAGCTCCATTTGTCATAAGACATAGGCTAGGCTATGCATTCTTTGGTCTTTATAAAATAACATAAATCGACATTAAAACATGTCCCATGTGTTATTAAGATGGAACATTACATGTGTGTTACACAGTGTAATATGAAGTTACATCAGGACTCCATGATGTCTAATGTGTTCACATCAAACTGGCCCTCTGCTCATTTCACTTTAGAGGCGACACTGCACACACGGCTGTGCGCATGCGTACAACCGTGAACCCGCCCTCAGTTCTTCTACGCCTCTCTGATTGGTCGGTTCTTCTGCGCCTCTCTGATTGGTCGTCGGTGAGGACGCGCGTTATGGCGGCGTAAACAACACGTCTTCTCCTGCAGCTACCGGCAGCAGAACAAACGAGATAGATAATCACAATAACACCGTTTACACACTAACTAATTATACTTTCTTTAATGATTTAGTTAGGCTCATTGGCAACCACTACAGGCCACGCAGACAGGCGGTGTGGAAGCTACCAGAAGCTAATCTTTAGCCGTAGCAGGCTAAACATCTGGTTCTGGTTCATGTTACACTGAAGTTCTGACCCAGATGGACTGCGTGGTGACCGGAGGGAATGTGAAGGGTAACGTAGCGGCTCTTCAAATCACATCAGACATTGTTGAATTGGTGTTGAATTCTCGTTTAAATGAATTGTGTGTGTGTGTGTGTGTGTGTGTGTGTGTGTGTGTGTGTGTGTGTGTGTGTGTGTGTGTGTGTGTGTGTGTGTGTGTGTGTGTGTGTGTGTGTGTGTGTGCGCATGTTCTTGTGTCTTGTCTGCGTACACAAACTCATCCAGTACTGGCCAAGGCTATCCATTCACTGTCGAGGATAGGGGATGAGTTGTACCTGGAACCACAGGAAGATGGGGTGAGACTGGTTTTTTTATTTGCAGCAACAGTTCATTCATAACAATGTGTGTGTGTGTGTGTTATATTGTTATATATATGGTTATATTTCCCCGCTCTGTTCTTCCTCACAGCTGACACTCAGGTCTGTGAACTCGTCTCGCTCTGCGTACGCCTGCTTCCTCTTCGCACCTCTTTTCTTCAGCAGGTACGGTCTGAGTGAGTTTACCAAGAATCTTATTTGAAGAACCGCTTAACAACTTGTACTTTATTTCATTTTGGACTAGGTATGCTATTCCAGATGGCCGTGGCTTCCGCTGTAAAATGGCCATCAAGGTATTTGTGAGTGACAGGCAGGAATGGATGTATTTACAACTAGTGTAACTTCAGTCACCGTATGTAACGCCCCTCTCTGGGTTCAGAGTGTGCAGGCGGTCTTCAGGTCGCTGGCCTCGCTAGAGAAGACCGTAGAGAAGTGCCACATCGAGCTAGACGGAGAGAAGAACCGTCTTACCTTCACCCTGCACTGTAAACACGGTACGGCCGTCTGCATGTTGCTCAGTAGTTTTTAGACTGTCCACTTAAAGGATGGCTATAGATGCCTGTTTTCCACTGTCTTACATGATGCTAAGCTTGTTGGAGGTCTGGGAGCAGGGAGTGTGAGGAGAAGTCTCTGGTCCACCATAATGTCAGTGTTCGTGTAAATATTTTTCAAGCGCTAACTGACAACAAAAAATAAAACAATCTCACGCAATTGTCGAGTCAAGATTAGTCAAGATCTTTCAGAATCAGATGATGCTGATCGATGTTGAACGTGACCATCCCATTAGGCAGCTTACACACATGACCTATCGTGTTTGTCCGTTTGCCATTTTGAACCTGCGACTCGGACACCAGTTGTGCTCAAGTGTGTGGGTGCCGGGGCCGTGTCTTTGCAGGGCTGCTGAAGACGCACAACCTCTCCTTCCAGGACAGCGAGAGTCTGCAGGCAGTGTTTGATAAGGACAGCTCTACTAACGTACTGAAAGCCCAGCCGAGGTTTGTGCGCTGGAATTCAAAGCTACATACTGTACGTCCTACGACCTTTTTTCCAGTGTCGGGTTTATTCCTAGTTCAGATTGTATCAATACTGCCATGTTTGTGCTCCAAGTCACTACAAACAAGACTAGTAGATATTCATTCATTGTACCCCTGGGTTATGCAACTGCTTGACTCAAAGTACCATGAAGGACTTTAACTTTCTTAACTGGAATTTCCATCACTGCTCTTTCTGATGTAGATCTCTCTATTAGTGTCTCAGTCTGTGAGTAAAGTCCCACCACCTGTGTTGTGTACCCAGGGTCCTGGCGGACACGGTGCTGAACTTCCCTCCCTCTCTGGAGGAAGTGACCATTACCGTTAGCGACGAGCAGGTGTGGTTCAGGAACCATGTAGACCAAGAAGCAGGTGAGGCGGGAGGCCTTTTCAATTAAAACATTTCCTTGGGAGGATGTTTGACTCAAATCGCCCAAACCGAATTACACACCGTAAGACAGGCATCACAGCAGAAGTACAGGACAGTAATACGAATGAAAAAGAGAGAACTTTTTTTTTTAACTTATGAATATGCAAAGAAACGCAAAAAAAATAAATATCTAATACATAGATGTGACAGGTCTATATGAAAATCTAATGTCAACAAAGAGCTATCATTCATCCATGACACACCAGAAGAGCTGTCATTCATCCATGACACAACAGGCAATTCATAAACAATGAAAGACTGCACACCAATTTCTAGAAAAGGTGTTCCATTTAGTGTTTTTGTTGTTTCTCTTTTGATTTGAATTCAAATACGTCTTTCTTTCCTCCTCCCTCTCCTTCCCTCCTCCCTCTCCTCCCTCTCCTTCCCTCCTCCCCTCCTCCCTCTCCTCCCCTCCTCCCTCTCCTCCCTCTCCTTCCCTCCTCCCCTCCTCCCTCTCCTCCCTCTCCTTCTCTCCTCCCTCTCCTCCCTCTCCTTCCCTCCTCCCCTCCTCCCTCTCCTCCCTCTCCTTCCCTCCTCCCTCTCCTTCCCTCCTCCCCTCCTCCCTCTCCTCCCCTCCTTCCCTCCTCCCTCTCCTTCCCTCCTTCCAGAACCATCCAAGGCCATGATGACAGAGTTGTGTTTGTCTGCAGACGAGTTTGACCACTTTGCAGTCAGAGCTCACAGCAGCGTCACCTTCTGCCTCAAGGAGCTGCGGGTGAGACAGTTGATAGGGAGAGGGTGAGACAGTTGATAGGGACAGGGACCCGAATTAATCGTTGGCATTTTGATTTGATAAATGACTAAAACAATTCATTGATTGATCAAAATTGTAAATGTTTAAGTCATAATATCCCACAAAAAAACATGTGATATGACAGGTTGTATACATGTATTATTCAACACTGATTTGAAAGAGGTCATGTGATATGACAGGTTGTATACATGTATTATTCAACACTGATTTGAAAGAGGTCATGTGATATGACAGGTTGTATACATGTATTATTCAACACTGATTTGAAAGAGGTCATGTGATATGACAGGTTGTATACATGTATTATTCAACACTGATTGAAAGAGGCCATCTTATTTTCTTCTCTCCAGGGTTTGCTGGTGTTCGCCGAGTCCACCGGTCTGCCCGTCTCCATGTACTTTGACCAGCCAGGCAGGTGAGGAGGATGCAGCCAAAACACGCATGTATGCATTGACATTCATTCTGGGTGCGTTCTGTCGTGGGGTTAATGGTTACTGGTGAACACACGTATCTGTCAGTCCCGTGGTGCTGTCGGTGACGGACACCGTGTTGGACGGGAACTTTGTGTTGGCCACGCTCTCCGACGAGCCCTGTGTCCGTCAGCAAAACCCTAAACGGTAATAATTTTTCTCTCCCTTATACCTGCTAACTTAACAATACGTTTTGTATTATTGTTTAGTTTGTGGGTCTCATTTTGTCTAGATTATACATTCTGAAAGCGTCTCTTACACAACTTCTCCAAATATCCGCTCTTAAGATGTTGCATTCTGGGAACTGTCTCGGGATTCTGATCAGTTTTTTACTCCTCGTCGCCTCAGAGCTTGTACACCGCTGCCCCCTCCTGATGACTTCATGAACGACGAGCTGGAGTCCTACCTCATCGCCATGGATACCAGCATGGCACCGGGGCCCTCGGTTACAGAAGCAGTCTCGCCGCCCCCCCACGCCGTGTCCCCGCCAGCCGAGGCTGACCCCAGGAGGACGACCCGCAGCGAGCAACAAGAGGACAGTGAGGAAGAGGAGGACGCAGGAAAACCGCCCAATAAGAAGGTAGGTTACAGGGGGCTGGGGAGTTCCTGCATCATTTAACATTTTGGTGCCTTTTTCTTTTCCTGACAAACACAAACATGTGCATTCAGAAAGAAGTTTGACACTTAAATGTCGGCCCCTTCAGCTGCACTTCCTTTTGGTTTCATTTTATTTTATCGGATGTGAGAGTAGTAATTGTTTAATAATAATATTGTCATGCAGCACCCTGACATGCAGACATAAACAATGCTTACTGTTGACATGCAGTGACAAAGTTAAATAGTGTTAGGAATTAATTAGACTTTTATATAATACTATAATACTATACTAGTAGCAAAGGTAGAACTGAACCACGGAGGGTCTTTTATTTTGTATTTTCCTCTCACAGTTCCGGTCCCTGTTCTTTGGCTCCGTGTACCCCGCCGGGTCCCCGCTGAGCACCCGGACGATGGCAAGTCAGAGGGTGCTGGCCAGCGACAGCGAGGACGACACCTGAAGCCGGGTGTCGTGACGTTAAGACTGAGGGTGCGCTAGAGAGATGGAGGCTGAATCACCTCGAGTCCTTTTTATGGGAGTGGACATGGATACTTTGAACACTTCATTTATTGCCACACTTATTTACAAATGACGTTGACGCTGTGAATTGGTTGTTTTATTACCGGGACTTATTTTCAAGTGAAACCGGTCCACGTGTAAAGCATTCAAACTTTATTTTTGTATTAAACCGTACCGATGCTGTCAAATTTGAACCTTTTGAGATTATGACGAGAAATTGGACTGGAGGCACTTAATGTAACGTTACAGCACGGGGCCGAGTGTGGGTCAAACTACAGCACACACACAAATAAAACATATTGTTGACGGTCTTTATTCTCATGCATATCAAGGTGAGGGTGGTCAGAAGTACGAGTCTGTGTACGGAGCAGAGTATCTATCCTGAGTCTCTATATCAAGGTGAGGGTGGTCAGAAGTACGAGTCTGTGTACGGAGCAGAGTATCTATCCTGAGTCTCTGACACCCCCCCGTCGTCCTTCCCCCGCTGTAAACCTTTCCTTCCCTTCTTCTTCGCCTCCTTCTTCAGCTCTTTCTCCATCCTCTTTCTCGCCTTCTCCTCCTCCCTCTCCTTCCTCTCCCTCTCTCTCCGCCTCCTCCTGCACTCCCTGGAGCTCTGCTGCTCCTGCTGCTGCTCCTCCACCGCCGCCTGCAGCGGACGCTGCTCCCCCACGCCGTCGCTAAAGTCCTGAATGAAGATTTTGGGGACCTGGGTTTTTTGGGGCGTTTTTTTGTCGCTGGGATGCCTCCCTCTCAGCCTGCTGAAAAACCCTGGGCGTTTGGGAGGCTCCGACAGCCTCCGCTCCGGTGTTGTCGCCGCCCCCTCACATGCCCCTCCTCCGGTGCCTCCTGCGAGGCCTTGTGTGGGCGCCGGTGGTCCCTGTGAAGGAGGCTGATTGGAGAGCGCTCCAGACGGAGTGGCGTCAAGGTCGGTCTGGCTGGGAACTCTAGTTAATTTGGGTCGGCCCGGGTTCTGGTCGGATATGACCTGCGGAGCTGTGAAGATGTCCTCGGATAGTCTGCGCGCTAACCTGGAGCTGGAGGACTTGCGTACACGGGGGTCCCCAGAGGGTATGCTCGATTGGTGCCCAACCGTGTGCATACTTTCAGGGTCGCATGGGACACCTGCAGGCCCCACCACCGTGGGAGGGTGAGCATCTCGGACCTGGGGCACCGTTGCACTATCTTGACTGTCCACTGTGTGGTGCTGATTGGAGGTGTTAGGATTAAGGATGACCTCTGCCGAGTCTACTGTTTCTTTATCATTTTCGATTCTTTCCTCCGCCTTGCTGACGGACACCTGAACAGCTGTGTCTAAAGTGGTGAGTTGCTCTGCACCCCCTGTGAGCGAATAACTAATGTCCTCATCTGTCACTGCTCTAGGGTTGAACTCTTGGTTTTCTATTAAAGCTGTTTGGTTGCATGTTCTCGTGTCTTCTTCGGTCTCTGCATTTGTATCCAAAGCGGTTTTGTCCTTGGCCTGTGCGTATACAGAACACATTGCCTCTTTATCTGAACACGATGCTTTAGCTGCATCACAGATGTCTGAGCTCGCCTCTGTGACCACAGTGGTCTCCACTAGTATCTCTGTGACTGTGCTCACCACAAAGTCACCTTCTTCCCTTGTCTCGTCACTCTGCTTCACACCTTTTTGCATCAGGACGTCAACCTCTTGAAATGGCAACAGGTTATTTTTCAAAGCCTCAATTTGAAAGAGAACCTGTTCTTCAACGTCTCCATCGTTCTCTGTTCCTGTACCCGCGTCGGTCTGTTCTTCAACGTCTCCGTCGTTATCTGTTCCTGTGCCCGTGTCGTTCTGTTCTTGCGTGCTAGGCCTGTCGGTAGTCAACGCTTCCGCCCCACCCACCTCAGTGTCGGAGATGACTTCCTGTGAGCCCTTCTCTGGCTGTATCGTCACATCTGGGCCCCGTCGTGCTGTATTCGTATCAGTAGTTGCCTCTACTGCTGCTTGTGTCTCTGTGTCTGTATTCCTATCAGTAGTTGTCTCTACTGCTGCTTGTGTCTCTGTGTCTGTATTCCTATCAGTAGTTGTCTCTACTGCTGCTTGTGTCTCTGTGTCTGTATTCCTATCAGTAGTTGTCTCTACTGCTGCTTGTGTCTCTGTGTCTGTATTCGTATCAGTAGTTGTCTCTACTGCTGCTTGTGTCTCTGTGTCTGTATTCGTATCAGTAGTTGTCTCTACTGCTGCTTGTGTCTCTGTGTCTGTATTCGTATCAGTAGTTGTCTCTACTGCTGCTTGTGTCTCTGTGTCTGTATTCCTATCAGTAGTTGTCTCACTCGTATTTATGTGGCTTGCAACTAGGTTTTTTTCTGCTGCCTGTTTGGCCATCTTGTACAGCGTTTTTACAACGTGTTTTTCAGCCACTTCCTCTTTCTGGTTTTGCTTGCGGTTGCACTTTTCCTGTTCCTCTGGTACTTGTGATTGGTTGTCGTCTCTCAGCTCCTGTTCCTCTGGTACTTGTGATTGGTTGTCGTCTCTCAGCTCCTGTTCCTCTGGTACTTGTGATTGGTTGTCGTCTCTCAGCTCCTGTTCCTCTGGTACTTGTGATTGGTTGTCGTCTCTCAGCTGCTGTTCCTCTGGTACTTGTGATTGGTTGTTGTCCTCCAGCTCCTGTTCCTCTGGTACTTGTGATTGGTTGTCGTCTCTCAGCTCCTCTTTATGCTCATCTTCGTCTTCCTCGACCTGCGACACGCCCAGAGATTTGCCCTCCATCCAGCCCTCCCTCCCGATCCCTCGCACGCCCATGGAGTGATGCCGCCCGACCTTCGCATTATTTGCATCATTCGCATCATTCGCATCGCTCCGCTTCCTCCAGCGCTTGTGAAGGAGCGTCGGGGACAGGGAGAGGGCGGAGGCCGAACGGACGAGCGGAACGGACAGGTTGCCCTTGAACCCGCCCTTCCGGTCCCGCTCTTCCTGTGACGCCCAGTAGCCGTGGTAACGGCCTCTGGGGTCGAAGGTGGACGAGGGCCGCTCTTTCCGCCATTTCTCCAGCTCCTTCTCTGTGCGTCTCTTCAGGTCGCTCCTGGACAGCGGCACAGAGCACACCTGGCACAAAACCCAAAGATAGAATATTTAGAAATGTTGTATTACTGCAATTCAACCCATCCAAATGTTAAGGCTCATTGCAGCCATATATGCATTCACTTGATAAGTTTGGCATTTTATTTTTTAGCTTGGATGGTACTATACTAATGTAGGTTAATCGAACCCCAATGTACGGATAACTAGAATCAAACTGCAACTGGAAAGCTTCTTATCTCCTCACTGATGGATGTTCTGTTTTCCCACCTGAGTACACAGCACGTCATGTGCACAGAACACAGACAGCTGCTCAGTGTCATTGATTTGTTTTCATTTATATTTGTATTCTGACCGGGTACCTCGACCACGAAGCTGGCGTCGTCCTCCTGTCCCAGGCTGTCCCTGACGCCCCGCAGCCTCTCCAGAGTCTCCATCTGTCCCGGGCACTCCTGCCTCTGCTCGGCCCGGCCCAGCGCTCTCCGAACCAGCACCACCGCCACCTGGAACAGGACCCGCACGCCTGCACACAAGACGCGGCTTTGAGACGCAGATTCACGCAGGTTCGTATAGGAGAGGGTGTTTTACCTCCGCTGCCCCGAACACCCACCGATAACACGAGACCCCCCCCCACCACCACCACCACCACCCCCTGATATTCACAGTGATGTCGTCGGCCACGCCTACCATAGCAGAAGAAGAGGTCCAAGATGCGCAGCAGTGTGTTGAAGGGCAGGTGGCGGGTGAACAGGCACATCAGCCAATCGGTGGCGAACATGAGCGGCCCCACGCCATGGTGCTGCAGGTGTCTGTGAGCAGCTGGACACGCCCTCTTCAGGACCCAGCTCAGCATCGCCGCGTCGAACAGGACCCCCTCCTACATGTTCACACAGCACAGCGTGGCGGCGGCGGTCAGGTGGACAATAGAGCTGACGGTGGGCGGTCCTACTGTGTTCTTCTTACCAGCAGCTGGCTGTAGTATCCGGGCAGGTAGTGCTCACTGATCTGCACCAGGCACCAGAAGGCCTCCTGCGTGCGGAGGTCACGTGACATGAGATAAGTGACCAGACGTTCAGCACCTTGGTGAGTTTAGTACGACGGCATGTTGGCTTGATTTGAGAACCGGTCACTTCCCAACACTGCTTATATCTTTAGTGAAACGGTGAAGCCATTAAGTTCACTTTTCAATCTGTGTTTGATTATGATGGCCGTTTGACCGTTTGACCACTAACCACTCTGATGACCTATGCTAAACTGTGAATACAACCATGGTTTTTTGCAGGTTGTCGAGTCAAATTCTATGAATTAATTCTGTGTATTTCATTCGTATAATTCAATACCTAGAATGAGATTTGTAGAATGAAATACCTGAGTGTATGTTGAATCTGTGCTTAATTAGGACAGTGTGTAAATAGCAGTGTATAAATATAAAACATTGTGATGTGAGAACACTGCAGTGTGTCTGGGTCGCGGTGGAATGCGTTGACGGCTACCTCTGCAGGCATGTTCATCAGGAGCACTGCTGCCACGGGCCCTTGAGCCTGGCAGTAACCTTCCTCCGGCTGGTACTGAGTATAGGCTTTCAGCACCCGGAACAACCCACGCTGCCTACGGACCGCAAGAGACATGGCTGTTAGTCACCATAACAGTTTTCTAGACAACGGGTGCTTTGTGTCTGTGAATGCCTTCACGCTTGCAAAAAGCTGCTGTTGTTCAGAGATTGGACCAGGTGACTTCTCTCACCTCTACTGTTTCTAAATCCTATACTTCCTCTTTACTGTTCCACTGAATCGTGTTTTAAAGTGAGCTTTCAATTGTGTAAATGAAACCGCTCAAGGCTTCCTTGAGAGGCGATGAGGTCACGGGGAACACAATGTTTACCCGTGTCCGTCCTTGGAGACGAACATCTCATGGAAGGGGAACTGTCTGTCCAGGTCTCTCTCTATGATGTCCACCCAGCTCTGCAGAGCCGGCCTCGAATCAAGAAACTGACGGAGACACAAAGAGAGACACAGTTTGTGTGTGTGTGTGTGTGTGTGTGTGTGTGTGTGTGTGTGTGTGTGTGTGTGTGTGTGTGTGTGTGTGTGTGTGTGTGTGTGTGTGTGTGTGTGTGTGTGTGTGTGTGTGTGTGTGTGTGTGTGTGTGTGTGTGTGTGTGTGTGTGTGTGTGTGTGCTTTGAGTGGTGAAAGCAAGCTATGCCTCTATATCCTTCCAAATGTCCAATAAGTGTTACTTATTCACGTCATGTATATATATAAATATACACAGACACACACACACACACACACAGAATGAGTAGTAGTCATTAATGTCAATGAAATGCTTGAATTCCAGGCTTCCTCGACCGTAAAAACAAGTAATAAAAAGAATAACGCAAACTGCTGGTATTGTATACAAGGAACATACACGTACCTACCCTAAATGTGCAAATATGGCTGAAGGGTAGCATATTATATGTAAAAATATAATAAGATATATGAATCTGTTCCTGTGTTACCGTGTAGAGGTCTGTATTGGCTTTCATGCGCTCTGCGGCCCCACACAGCAGGGGCCAGCACCTGGCCCTCAGCGAGGCTGGAATACCCTTCTGACACTGCTCCTTAACCTGAGGGCAAACAAAGACGACACGGGACTGACTGTTCTACATCTTTCTATTGTGTTTTTATTTCAGTCAGTGTAAATGCTCATTATCATTGTGTCAAGTTCTTTTTAAAAGTGGTCTGTGTGAAGAGTGCGTGTTATGTACATACTTTGCTGTTTTTCTTTTGTAAGATGTGATCCCATTGGCTGATGATGTTGATCCACTTCGCCTCCCTCTGCCTGACCAGCTGAGGTGGCGGGCCAACACTCCTGACACAAGACCATGACACACGAAGGTAGAGAATCACTATGAGAACACGACTGTGAATGGATAAAGATATGAAAGGTGCAGCCCGTATGTTATGGATCTGTGCAGTACGGGTACAACTTGCAACACGCTGACTTGCATTGAGCATACTTTCAGCTACAGGCAGAGACAAAACATGACAGGAAACAGGAAAACCACACAGGGGCTGTTTGCAAGTAACCATGGCAACCGACCAGGATGTTATCAATAAGTGATCGTCAAGGCGATAGGTGAATGTGGTTAATTTCTTTTTTCTCTGCCTCATTCTGTTCTCTGTGAGTCTTCTGTGAAATATGTGATGTTTTTTTTCCACTACACTGTGTGTGTTGGCTGTATAGGACGCTTGTGCTTCATAGGGACCGCTACGCTCACACACCAAGTTCAACTATCTGAGCCTTCACACAACTTAATAACATAACAATGAATCAATATGATTAAAACCAACAGAAGACAAACATGTAGTAATTCAGGTCCACTCACCCAGCTGTGGATCCATTGGCTAGAAGAAAGCCAAAGCGGTCAGTCTCCGCAGCCGCCTCTGATCCCTGGTCACAGCTGTCTTCTCTGCTGAAGTGGTCCGGACTGGACGGCCCTAACATATTACTGGAGCAAGAAGACACAACTTTGCAACCAGCATCTTTTTTGTGACATTCAATATTCCAGAGTTGTAATTAATATAATCCATCAGAAAACTGTTTTCACAGTGGTACAAGAGTGGTATGGTTAAATAATAATAATGCAATAGTAATATTCTACCTTTTTTTTTAATAGCCTACAGCAGATAACACACATTTTAACAAAACATACAAAGAAAAATATATATTTTAAATATATCCAGTCACATTTTTACTGACTAGCACTGCAGAAAGTTAGCTGGAAATACCTGCTAAATGTTCCCCCTGTCTGATCACTTGGCGTGGTTCGCAGAAGCGCTCACACGTCAGGTTGGCTCCAGAAGAAGCCTTCAAACGCAATATGAAAATGCCACACCAAACATGGCGTCCAAACATGGCGTCCATGTGTGTACAAAAAGTCTTCCTCGTGACCTTTTAATTCACGTGACCGGGCGCCCCGGCACCGGGCAGTGCGCCCTCCTGCGGTGGTTCTACTGCGCCTGTAACAGTTTGCCAAAGAGACACGGTAGGGTGTTTTATTTTCACTAAAGACCCATGTTTCGTACGATCTGCGTTCCTGATTCATAGTGTTTGGAAACATCGTGGATACACGTTCGTTCGGCTGGGATGGGACAACACTGTAGAGGATGTCGTGCGTTTAGGGACCACGCAGCTGGACACACGCATTTACATCTACATTCATATTTACATTTAGACTGACATTAATGACTAATTAGACGATAATAAGTGAACATGTCTGTCTGTAAACGGGAGGTTAATACTTAATGACAGTGTGTTGTTTTTGGCCGTAGTGTTGAATGGACGGGCAGATTATGAACTTTATTTGGGTGACTCCCTTCAGTCTCACTTACTTCACTCTTCTCTACTCTTCTCTACTCTTCCATTAAGATGTGTTGTTCTGCCCTGAAGCTTCTTCAATGCTGTGTCAGACCAGGTGTGTTCTTCTAAACCATTGATTAAACTTCTAAGTGTGAGTTTGGTGTATTTTAATGTGTTTATTGTGTGTCTTCAGGAACCTTTAGTCCTCTAACGGTCCGGCACTTCGGTCTCTCTGTGCAGAGAGGGAGCTACAGTAAGTTCAACAGTTGTTGTAGGCCTATATTCACATTTAGATGTGTTGCTTTGTTTCTTGCTAGTGTGTTCTGTCTATTCAAATCTTCTTTTTCTTTTTATAGAATATGTAAATGCTCAGGAGTTGCCAACAGATATGACCTCCATCACTGACAGGGCTGCCACAACTCTCCTTTGGACCGAGCTGTTCAGAGGTGAAACACACACTTACACACACGCTGCCATTATATATTCATCATATTAACTAACCATACACACACATCTCACACAACGCTGCCCTTATATATTCATCATATTAACTAACCATGGAGTTATGATCGCTTTCTTCTTTTAATTACACATAGCGTAGTAGAGGCAGGACAGTGAGAGACCCACAGAAACATAATAATCCACGATTATTAGCTCACTAGATTAGCGTTTATAAGCGTTACATTCTTCAGAACTCAAACCAGAATAATTTTGCTGTTTTTGTTTTATTTATTTAAAAATCGTAATCATGTGCTCACCGTACCTCTACAGGACTGGGGATGACCCTGAGCTACCTGTTCCGTGAGCCTGCCACCATCAACTACCCGTTCGAGAAGGGCCCTCTGTCGCCACGCTTCCGCGGCGAGCACGCGCTCCGTCGCTACCCTAACGGAGAGGAGCGCTGCATTGCCTGCAAGCTGTGTGAGGCCATATGCCCTGCACAGGTGAATACACACACACTCACACACACTTTCAAGTCCTTCTGTATAGATATGTATAGACAGGCGATCATATCTGTGGTGTCTGGTGCTGAACTTGATGAACTTTACATGGTCTGTAAATATGTAAACATACAGATAACACAATTATTTCAGATAATTTAGAACCAATTGTAGCAGTCGACCCTGCTGTCGACCCAGGTGGTAAATGCTCTCTCTCTTGTCGAGTGTGTGTGGTGATAGCGGCTTATCCTGTGGGCCTTGATTGCCCAATGCACTACTGGTGACTTGTGCAGCCTCACCCAGCAGCCCCAGAGTCTAACCAGCCTGACTCAGACCAGGTGAGGCTGCTTAAACCAGCCTCACCCAGCAGCCCCAGAGTCTGACCAGCCTGACTCGGGCCAGGTGAGGCTGCTTAAACCAGCCGTCAACCACACACACACTCCACACCAATCCTTTATGTTAAAAAACAATTCTGTTGATGAATATTGCTTGTAGCATAGCTGTTATTTGCTTATATTTTGATATTCCTGGTCAGTAATGTACATACTGTGAAATACATGAACCACTTTGCACCCAGGAGGGAGATGAGAGTGGCTCCCATAACTCACTAAATAGCAACACAACAAAACACATGTCATTTTGTATGGAATTGTCAATTTGGTGAGCTGGCAAACCCAGAGCTCATATCTCCTGTCTGTGTCTGGTGTCTAGGCCATCACCATCGAGGCTGAGGCGCGTGCCGACGGGAGCAGGAGGACCACACGCTACGACATCGACATGACCAAGTGCATCTACTGTGGCTTCTGCCAGGAGGCGTGTCCTGTTGATGCTGTTGTCCAGGTACACGCTCTTTCTCCTGTTGAGATAGCATGTCCTGTTGATGCTGTTGTCCAGGTACTCTGTCCGCAGACTCTTTCTCCCTCCGTGTGATTTATACTTAAAAAAATAAGGTATTTCCAATGGCTTCCACATCCATTTATAGTAATATATATACAATACTCGGGTCATAGCCTAGGTATAGGTAGGAGTAGTTCTGCGTCAGGTTATATGTAGAGATCTGAATGTGATTTTAAAATGTGCATTGTGCAGTATTACTTCATTGGATGTCATTTTAGCATTGTGTTAACTAGGCTTTGTGTCAAGTCTAATAATGCAACATCTGTGTTTCTAGAACAATAGTCATATTTCAAAGTCTTTACCTTCAACTACCTTCTCCTGTTGAGATAGCGGGTCCTTTATTCTTCCGCAGGTTTTTATAGTAATACACAGGGCATCGTATAAAACGATGTGTGGAAGAATAAACATTTCAGTCCATGTTCAGTCCGGAACCCGGAATAAGTGGATCATTTGATATCGTGCTCTCTGGCATCTTATTATGAATGTATAACAACCAATTGTTTCTTAAAAAATGGCATCACCATGCCTTTATCTTTCTCACCATGACCCACCGCTCGTCATTCTCCCAGGGTCCCAACTTTGAGTTCTCCACTGAGACCCACGAGGAGCTGCTCTACAACAAAGAGAAGCTTCTCAACAACGGAGACCAGTGGGAGGCTGAGATCGCAGCTAACATACAGGCTGACTACTTGTACCGATAGGCTACCGACTGCGTCTGTTAACTGCCTGTGAGTGCACCCGGGCAGTCTACCCCGATGTCGCGGTGCTATGACTTGCCAGACATTTGCTGACAGAAGTTTATGAAGTTTGAGGGCAATGATTCTGAAAGTGTACTATGTTGCTGTCCTCGGGACCACATCAGACTTGCTTTTTTTTTTATAAATGCCTAGTGGCCTGATTATTAAAAGCACTTTGTTGCTCAATGTTGAGCATCTTTTCTATGGTAAAAATCACCAACATTAGTAATGTATCTTATCAGATTGTAAATCAGGTAAACCAATAGGCCTATGATGTTGACCTATTAAAGAGTGTAAGATAAAAGCCTATGTCTTAACCAATGTTTATTTTACTCACAATCAAAGTCAAAAGTGTTTTATTGATCACTTGCACAGTATAACACAGGGTCATTGTAAATAGTGAAATGCTTGTGCCATGGCAAGCTCACAATACGTAGAACAATCACAGAATAATGGCAACAACAAAAAAAATGGCCATAATAAAAAATATACATAATAAGATAAATAAACAGTAGCATTATTAAGTATAATGCTAGTGTAGTAATACAATCCAGACATGACGTGACTATTGGCCATTCTCTAAAGAAATATATATAATTTTATATATATATAAAATGTAAATAAAAAATAAAATAAAAGTATGTCAAGCAAATACAATGATGGATATGTATATATATGTATATATATCGATCCCAGATCAGCCTCATATTGTTCAGCTGAGCGCGTCACGTGACCAGGGCGGAAACGGACTCTTAACGTCCACGCTGAATCTCCCGCGAGCGCAGCAGCCATTTACTCTTTCTCTCCCCGCCGCCGCACCGCCGGGTGAGTGAGCGGCCCGCTCTTTGTTACTCTCTGCCTCCTCCGTGCCTCCGTTAGACGAACGCGGCTCCGGTTGACGCCAGCGGTAGGGGGACGTGTTGTAGAGGACGGGGAGGCTCGTACCTCGTAGGGGGGGGGGATCGTGTCGTTTTTGTCTTCGATGGAAGAATGGCTTCCATGCTGCTGGGGGGGCTAGCGGGCTAGCCCGCCGCGCTGCGCAGCGCTGGGCGGCGTGTGGTTCGTCGCGGCCGGGGTCTCGGTCCACGACGAACAACACGAAAAACATGGAGGTGTAGCTGGGTGGTAGCTGGGTGTTCTCCCACACGGTCAGACTAACGGGGGCATGCCGAATAAGAGTCGTTACCTCCGGGGAGTCGTCTGGCGCGTCGCCACTGGTAGCATGTTAGCATGTTGTGGCTAATGCAGGCTAGCTAGTTAACAACTACACGCTCGCACCGTCCTCTGCGTGGCTGGACCCCGTCCGTGTGTCTTCCGTGTGGTCTTATATCGGTGGTGAAATACGGCGTCGCGGAGTAACTTTAGCCGGGTGACGCGGGGTGGTTCTGGAAGAACATGCTAGAAGGGACCTGTTAGCCGCTAGCCCGTTAGCTAACCGCCCAAACTGTTGGACGCAGCGTGTATCTGTAAACACGGGGTTTTACGGACTTCTCGATAATATCTGAAGTCAAGTGTAATATTGATCACCTGAACAACGCCTTTATATGCCTTTATTATATGTGTCACATGATGCCCGACGCTAACAGCCTCCTCGTTGTTTCAGATCGTAGGAATAATACAACACGATGGCAACGTTCACCACGCAGACGCCGCAGTTCAAGGTAAGAGTTCACCATCTCGTCTTTATTGATCCATCTAGTCTTTATTGATCCATCTCGTGTGTTATTGATCCATCTCGTCTGTTATTGGACAAGGGGGTTGACAGAGTCTTTGCTAAGCGGGTGTAGAACCAGCAACCAATCAGTAACCACGTTTCCGTCCAAATCTTTTACCGATGTTCAGAAAAGATCTGCAGAAGACAATGAGAGTCCATCCACTACTGTTGTGTGTTAGGAGTCGGATGGAAACCCACCTAGTGTGTATGAGTGTTAGGAGTCGGATGGAAACCCACCTAGTGTGTATGAGTGTTAGGAGTCGGATGGAAACCCACCTAGTGTGTGTGAGTGTTAGGAGTCGGATGGAAACCCACCTAGTGTGTGAGTGTTAGGAGTCGGATGGAAACCCACCTAGTGTGTATGAGCCTGACCCCAGCTTCTCTTCCAGCTAGTGTTGGTTGGCGATGGAGGAACGGGGAAGACTACCTTTGTAAAGCGTCATTTAACAGGAGAGTTCGAGAAGAAATATGTTGGTGAGTGCCGTCTCGGTGCCATACATTTAACACGTACACCCCACCACACTATTAACATGTACTTACTAGTGGGATGCTCATGACCCACCTAGCTGTAGTGCTTTGTCATTTACAGTAACAAATCCTGCCACGTATATACCTGGGATGGAAATGAACACCAACTGTGTGACCACTGTTGGAAATTGGCCCTTAATGGGATCCCCAGACCTTGAATGTCAAATCAAATAAACGATTAAGGCAAAAACGTTTCATCGCCTTTGACATGCAACTGTGAAAAGTTGAAAGAGTAAAAGAATGAGTGTCACCCTGCATGTTGTGTAACTTTATCCCATCCAGCCACTCTTGGAGTAGAGGTGCACCCTCTCACGTTTCACACCAGCAGAGGGCAAATTAACTACAATGTATGGGACACTGCTGGGCAGGAGAAATTTGGTGGACTCAGAGACGGCTATTACATCCAAGGTACGCTATATGGTTCAGAAACATACACAATTTGTTGCTAAAATATGTGACTGGCTCAACTAAGCTTTTTTTATTCAAAATTGCATCTTTTAACCAGTTTTTTTTACACTTACCCTCCCTTAGCTCAGTGTGCCATCATCATGTTTGATGTCACCTCTCGAGTAACCTATAAGAACGTGCCCAACTGGCATCGTGATCTGGTGCGTGTCTGTGAGAACATTCCCATAGTCCTCTGCGGAAACAAAGTGGACATCAAGGACAGGAAAGTCAAAGCGAAGAGCATTGTATTTCACCGCAAGAAGAATCTGCAGGTAACATTCAGTCTTGTGGCCAGCACCTCTGATAACCCAACTTAAATACATGTGTTCACTTGCCTTGATGATGGGCATGTCAAAGAATAACTTGTTTCTTGTGTCCGATGTGTTCCCAGTACTACGACATCTCAGCCAAGAGCAACTATAACTTTGAGAAGCCCTTCCTGTGGCTAGCAAGGAAACTGGTTGGTGACCCAAACCTGGAGTTTGTAGAGATGCCTGCCCTTGCTCCCCCAGAGGTTCAGATGGACCCAAATCTTGCTGCGCAGTATGAGGACGAACTAAGGGTAAGTCCTTTCCCTTTGATATTTGAGTCTTTTGGACCCTAGTTTCACTTGACCCACATTTTTGGATTCACCTGAAAAAAGCAAGATGGCTATGTTGCGTTTGTCTACAAAGGCACAACTATTCAGCTCTCACAACCACAGATCTAGTATTGCTGATTTTCATAGTTGAACCTATTGCTAGAGTTTAATGCTGGTTCCTGTTAGTTTATACCGGGACACAATGTACTACATGCTGTGATTGACATAAAGACTTTCTTCTTCAGACTGCATCTCAGACAGCCCTCCCAGACGATGAGGAGGAACTTTAACCTGTTACCGAATGCCCATCCCATGCCCCTGCCGTCAAGTTTGGACCCTTTTACTGTAAAACCCTGTTGCAGATTTATTTTTTATTTGAACATTTTTGTGTTAAACCAAGACAAATTGCTGGAGAAGTTGTGATTCCATTTTCATGGCATAAGACAGACCCACCCTCGTGTTGTTGGCATGGAAAGGTGCCACTCATCTTCAAGCGCCCTCCACCGATTTTAGCCAGCTTAGTTAATGCTGTTGTATTTCCCACTGGAAGCACTATGGAAAACTTTGAATAAAAACATTCACAATATACAATGACAGCCTTGTTTGTATTTTCCCTTTTGAATGCAATAGATGTGAGCTCTCTAGACAAATAACTGGTTGTTTCTCTCCACTGTTTTACCTGTATTTGAATCTATGCTTCAGCGTTTTCTCCCAAAATAGGTCATTACCTTCTTCAGCCCAAGGGACGCCCTAGATCTGAGTTTGTTTCTTTAGAAGTCTGGCCTATAATGTTATGACCTGCTTACATAATCTATTACGATGCATGTGGTTGCCAAGATGCAAGTCATGACTCATGGATGCTTACACTAACAGACAGATGTCCAGCCTACCAATCACAACAGTTCATCTAGTATGAGGCGGGTTAGGTAACGATGACGTCACAGAAGCGCTGTTGAGGCATTTTCGTAAACAACCAAGATGGCGGCTGTTGAATCCGCTATCGCGATAGTATTAAACTAACGAAGGTATGACAAACCCATGCACTTAAAGCTTGTGTTAAAGATGTCTGCCCTACTTCCGGCAGAATTTGGCGCCTACGCCCCACGTCACACGTTCCGTTGCTCTGATTGGTTGTAGGTCTAATTGCGTCCAGAAACATTTTGTTCTGCGCCCGTTGGTACCGCCCCCTTGGAAATAGAAAATGAACAGAGCTTCCAGACCTTAAAGCAGAACTGTGAATGCATGGGAATATCATGTTGAAGTCAACCTGGTCAATGACCCTTGGTTGAGAGCAGCCGTGTTAAAGTATAACATGCAAGGTGATGCAGAACATGTACATAGACTATACATATAAAACTAACTTGTTTCTGTAGTCGGTATAGCAGGAGGCTTGATGCCATATCTTCACATACCCATCCCTTCCAATATTATTATACTGCATTTCTAGATTTTCCAGGATTTTTTATCCATATGTTATTTTTCAACAAGATGATATAGATTATATAGAATATATAAGTGCACTACAAGCCTAATATGGGAATATGACCAAAATAAGGGGGAAATGCACAAAACACCAACTGTGACATGATTCTGTGGTCCAAACAAATCTAGATGAGGTTTGATGTGAATACATTGTTCATTTAAAAGTAATTTAGAATTAAGTTTTGAATGTATCGTGATAGGTAAAACGTACCTATATATCATGGGATAGTATGGGCTACATCCATCCATAGACTACATGATGAATGTCCAAGGTAAAACGTACCTATATATCATGGGATAGTATGGGCTACATCCATCCATAGACTACATGATGAATGTCAAACTGCCAAACATGTCCTTAACTGTTTAAAATAAATATGATTGTAACGTTAGAGTAACTGTTACTTTTGATATATTATTGTCATGATCATCGTTGATATTGTCAAAAAGTTACGTGGACAGGTTGATGGTCAATGAACAGCTAAACCATTTATTTATACAGTCAAATTATTAGTCTTCGAGTCAATAACAAACATGGGCTATGTTACATTAATATGCAAAAGAAGAAAGGGTCTGACTACCATCCCATCCAGTAAAAGAAACCAGGCCATGTTACACTTGATTATACTTTCTTGCCAAAAGGGGGCGCCATACTGTCTCGGATTGAATGTCCTCTTGTCTTAAATAAATAAATAAATAACTTCCAGTGGAATACGAGTGGCTGCACACTTGTTTTGTATGGCTAAACTCTGAATCTTTTAAATGAGACACACTTACATACTGATGTTACACTGTTATGGCCTGTGTGTTAGAGGGGTTTGAATGAGTGACGTATGGTTGTGTGTGTAGTAAACAGAACGAGTGGATCAATGTTTTCCACTTCGTGCCCTATCGATCTGTCTATCGACCTGTCTATTTGCCCAACACGTTCACGGGTAACCCCTGTGAAACACATCAAAGGAAAGAAAAAGAAGTACCTGGTTGGTACATAACTACATTCAACATGGCTGCAGAATGAAAGCCTTTACACTGACTGGACCTTTGTGCAGGTGCACACTTCTTCCCGGCTACCTGTGTGCAGGTGCACACTTCTTCCCGGCTACCTGTGTGCAGGTGTACACTTCTTCCCGGCTACCTTTGTGCAGGTGCACACTTCTTCCCGGCTACCTGTGTGCAGGTGTACACTTCTTCCTGGCTAGCTCAGGGAGTGGCTACACAAGAGGTCCTCCTCACCACGCATGCGTGAGCCAGAAAGTGCCTTTCAGAATGATTACTTTGCGCCAGTAGAGAGAGAGAGAGAGGGGGGGGGGGGAGAGAGAGAGAGAGAGAGAGAGAGAGAGAGAGAGGGAGGGGGGGGGGAGGGGGAGGGGGGGAGAGAGGGAGGGAGGGAGAGGGGGGGGGGGGGGAGAGAGAGAGAGAGAGAGAGAGAGAGAGAGAGAGATTATGCTGCTGCTGCTGAACACAACTGCTGTTTTAATCCTCCGGTGAGATTTAGCAGAAACCCGCAGGCTTTAACCTCAGCAGCCATGTT
>OOFB01009395.1:0-10156 GCA_900323305.1 Trachyrincus murrayi | reverse complement strand
AATCCACAGGCTGCGGTCCGAACCCAAAAATAATTAAACGTCAGTCAGGTACACAAAAAATTAATTTAAAAAAACACACACACACACACACACACACACACACACGTACACACAAGTACACAGCATGCAGAAACATGCATAAAACCACACACGCATACGCGCATACACACACACACACACACACACACAGAGAAAACAAAAACAATATAATTGAAAATCCTATTTCCATAAGCATTCAGCTTCAGAACAACAGACAAGAGTTATTAATATTTTCAAACCCACAGCACCTAACCCTCCTAGCCCTCCTAGTCCTCCTAATGCACCTAGCCCTCAGCCCTCCTAAACCTCCTAGCCCTCCTCCTAACCCTCAGCCCTCCTAACCCTCCTAATGCACCTAGCCCTCCTAGCCCTCCTAACCCTCAGCCCTCCTAACCCTCCTAATGCACCTAGCCCTCCTAATGCACCTAGCCCTCCTAACCCTCAGCCCTCCTAACCCTCCTAGCCCTCCCCCTGTGTTGAATGAAATAAAGCTGTGATTCCATGAAGTTCATCATTTTCACATCTTTCAATCTTTCCAGACCAAGTTCGTCTCGTTGTCTTCTGCCAGGCTAACCCTTACCCCACGGGGCTAACCCTTACCCCACGGGGCTAACCCTTACCCTACGGGGCAAAGAACACATAACTGAGACGCACTCGGGAAAAATGTTATATGAATGCTGAGCCACATTTCCTCATCAGGGTTCTTGGTCTCCGTAATTTGCATGTAATTTGTACACGAAAGAGTTCAAAATGTTGAGAACATTCACAGAGTGACCGAGAAATGACTCCCCAAGCATGCCGGCAAGCCTTCCTCACCCTACAGCCAAGAAAGCGCTTTAATGGCATTCCGTCCGACAGTGAGAGAGCGATGCGTTCCTCAGATTTCATTTGAGCGTTTATTTTTGTCATAAAAGGAGTAGGCTGCCTGAAAAGGACAGCCACATACTATGAGGAATACAACGTGATAAATCAATGTATGTTTACCATTTTACTATTTAGTCATTCAGCAGACGCTTCTATCCAACGTGACTTCAGCTGGGAGTCAAACACCATAACCACTAGACTATTCCGCCTCCTTTTCGAAAAACATGTCCACCCACTTCTGAAAAGCGAAAACATACCACAGGGTATTTCATCTTTCGAGACAGCAGCATGATATAGTACACATCATGAAGATTTAGCATAGTGTGTAGCCTGTGGGCCATGCAACTCCCTATCACTCTCGTTCTGAATTCCTGAAACAAACTGTGCTTGGAGGCGGAATTTCCTTGACAAATGCGTTTAAATTACCATATGCATACAACACTGTATGTCCACGCTACACCCTGCAGTGGCGTCCGTGTTGGAGCTAAGTGAGTAAAGATCTGGCCTTGTCGCTGACTGAAGGGATTCTGCATTTTACGGGAAACCGTTAGCAACCGTTGCTATGGACACAACATACCATTTCAGACATCACTATTGGCTCCCCTGGCCAATGAGAGGAGTCAATACAAATGAATAAATAAAAAGAAAGACATATTTAGCAAAGGGCAAGAAGGTGTGTGTGTGTGTGTGTGTGTGTTTCTGTGTACTTTCTCCAGGAAACACGATTTAAATATCAATGCACGGTATTGAATAAATGAAATGAATCAGAAAATAAATAAATAAATGAAGCAATATTTTTTCGCTACAATCATGCTGATATTTGATCAGCAAAGTTCTCTTAGAAAAATCAATGCAAAGTTATGCATCCAAATGTCACAGAAACACCAGCATGGAAGTTTAATGAGATTGAAGCACTCTTTCAAATAACTATAATATTATACTCATGCCAAACCCAATGTGTGTAGTGTGTTGTATCATTATATATATTTATATTAAGTGCCAGATAGTAAATAACACTAAAGTAATGGTTCTGTCATTCTAAAAAATAATAACAAAGGGCAGGTCTATGATAAGGTCCAGAGTGGAAAAATCTAACCTCATAAAAGAAGAAGTGCTAAAAACACTATTTTAACATCAAAGGAAACCAGTATAGAAAGAAAAAAATGCTTAATAAAAATGCTGTTTAACCACCACCACCACCACCATACCACCACCACCACCATCACCATCACCACCACCACCACCACCACCACCACCACCACCAATGAAACGACGCATCTCAGATCATGAAGTGGCAAACTGTATCTGTGTGTAATTCATTAAAACATTAACATATCCAAGAACTAGTTTGAATTGCAAGAAGTTCCTTCTGGTTGCCACCAGACACGACGTTGAACCACATTGAACTACAATATAAATAAATAATATAATAATATAAATACCCATAATTCCAAAACAACCTAAACAGCACGAGCAGATGTAAATGTATACCATTTAACAATCCTACTGTCACTCAAACACAGAACAGTGGTAGTCTAGTGGGTAAGGAACAGTGCTTCCAGACGGAACACCGGAGAGTCATGGGTTCGATCCCCGGGTCTGCCACCATTGTACCCCTGAGCAAGGTACTTAACCCTGAGTTGCTCCAGGGGAATGTCCCTGAAATAGGTAAGTACTTGTAAGTCGCTTTGGATAAAAGCGTCAGCTAAATGTAATTAATGTCATTTTCATGTTGTGGTGTTGAATAGACGCTCGGTAAAACAAGTTAAGACACACAATGAATACGTTCATTTTGGAGGACTGAAAGGAAACCACAGCACACGCAGTTCTTAGGGATGATTTATGATCTTCTAAAATGAAACCACACACAGTTTTGAGGGAATTGGAATCGGGGTCACAGGTGTTGAAGAAAAGGAGTAAGAACCTCCTCATGAAAAGGAGGTCATTCTTTGCATTGAACATTTGTCCCAATTCCTTCCTTTCTTCATCCTCCCTCCCTCCCTCCCTCCCTCCCTCCCCCCCTCCCTCCGAACACCAACAAACCCTGTCATAGCTAATGGAAAAGTGTTGGCACTCGTGTTTGCAGTCACAGTGGGTGATTTTAATCCTGTTACTTACTCACGTGTACAAGGCGGTGATATGTATAAGAAGAGTTGGGTGCACAATGTTATTAGATTAAAGATTAATAACAGATTGTACACCGCAAGCCCAGACAGTGTTGCCACGGCCATTGAGATGCCGCAAGCAAAAAAAAAAGAGGTTAAAACACAGACGAAAACAAAACTCACAAAACCAGATGGCCTAAAAGCTTCAATGGAATAGGATATTGTAGTGGCTAGCACGTTTTACTCCCACCCGAAAGGGTCTGGGGTTTGATGCCCAGTGTCCCAGCAGCCATGTATCCCATGTGTAAATTAAGTCCATAGGCATTGGGTCTTGGGTCTGCATACTAACCAATCAACATATTGCATATGCATATCTGCATATTTACATGGTGTGCATATTTACAGTGGAGAGGCAGTCCTAGATGTGCCTTTCACCCCTGCATGTAGCTATTAATCTTATCTTGTCATGTCATTAATGTGCTAATGCAGACTGCCTGTCTGTAGTACTACTACTACTACTACTACTACTACTACTAATAATAATAATAATAATAATAATATTTCTAAAAATAATCAACTTTTTTTTTGTTTTCTTGCTGGTGATGTGATATCAAAAGAAATCAAACGTGTCGAGAATCTACATTTGTCTCAACACCCTTCATAAACTCAGCTCACTTTAACTGCGGCCATCTTGTTTTATCCAAATAAAATAAAAAATATATATTTATAGCAGCGTCCTCTCCACCATTTCAGATGCCCTTGACAGGCAAGAAGAAGACAATGTACCAACTCAGCGAGCTTGCCTCGTGGCGGCCATGTTGGAAGGGAAGGAACCCCAATATCCCGAAGCCGTTGGATAACAATATCATGAATGACCTTTCAGAAATGCAGACAGACAACGGATGGCATTTTGTTCATCACAGCCAACTGAAAGTCACTGGAAAGATAAATGTGTCTGAGCTGGTCTGATAACGAAACTGTCTCGCTGTACAGTAGATTTCCGATCTTTCTGGAATGTTCCGCTCTCTAATTTGATCATATGGTGGACACAAATGTCAAAACATTTTGTGTGACCTATTTTTAGTATAAGACTTAATAGTATTTCTTAATTTTAATGTTCTTCTTCATAGTAAATGTAAAGTTTAATTTGACACACAGTGGAGGATCTTCAGTCTTAACATTGGTTTCTTAAGCAGCTCGTCTATTCCTCTGTTCTGCTGAGATGAGACCACTTCAACCCTCATCAGTGAAACAATTACATTTGTTCCATCCATTCTTTTTCTCTTAATTTATTTTCCTGTTCAGCCTGAATTGTCAGTATTGATTCGTGGAAAAAACTACCATGCCAAATAATAACCAAGCAAAATGGTTTGGATATTTACAAGGGCCTAGACTAGTCTTTACATTATGACCACTTGAAGAATCAGTTGATAAAATATGTGCTAGGAGTTCTGTGTGATAAAAACCACACGCTAAAATGAAGTTTGGAAGAAGACCGACTGAAAACATGACAAAGTGTAGGCCTACATATTCAGTACACACACACTCCACAAGCAAATATGCATAACGTTAACAGTCAAAATATTCTTAATACAATATAATATACTAAATATATGTAAATTCTTCCAATTAGAGCAAAAAAATAACATCAAGTAGTGAGAGACTACATAATATCGCACATTACTAAAAGCCTCCAAGCAGAGACCCCAGCAGTACAGTCTCTGACATCACCGTGATGAACCGAGAACCATCTCCAGAACGCTTTCATCTAACCAACACCTTGACTATCTAGTCATTTAGCCAAAAGTCTACCTCATGTGACATGTCTACCTAAACAGTTTTTTGTTTTTGCATTTACATTTACATTGCTATGACTCTGTATACTGATTTCTTTTCTGTATTTATATATTTGCTGTTTGTACTCTTTAATTTCTACTACTACTGTCCTGTACTTTCTGCTGTGACACCCACATTTCCTTTCTGGGATTAATAGAGTACCATCTTATCTTATCTTGTCTTATCAAAGCTTTTAGGTTACTATTTACCTAACCACCGGATGGGTAACTGCTGCTGACTCAGGCTTCCTCGCCATCCTCATCCTCCTTGACCTCAGCCATCAACCATTCCATCCTCCTCACACGCCTTCGGTACTCCCTCAGCACAACCGGCACCGCCCTCTCCCGGCTTCACTCTTATCTCTCTGACAGACGTCAATACATCTCCATAAACAACTGCAACTCCTCCACCGCCCCAGTCACCCACGGTGTACCCCAGGGTTCAGTGCTTGGTCCCCTCCTCATCATTCTGTACATCCTTCCTCTTGGGCCGATCCTCCGCCCTGTCACGGCCTCCGTTTCCACGGCTACGCCGGTGACACTCAACTTGACCTCTCCTCCAAAACCACCACCTCAGCCACCCACTCCACCCTCACCCCCTCCACCCAGGTCCGCAACCTTGAAATCATCCTCGCCCTCG
This sequence comes from Trachyrincus murrayi, assembly GCA_900323305.1. NCBI lineage: Eukaryota > Metazoa > Chordata > Actinopteri > Gadiformes > Macrouridae > Trachyrincus > Trachyrincus murrayi. The sequence continues at coordinate 4,673 of OOFB01009395.1, read as the reverse complement.
CTCCTACCTCACGTCAACCAGGTCATAAAAACTGCCTTCTTCCACCTCAGGAACATGGCCCGCCTCCGGCCCTCCCTGTCCTTTGCCGCCGCTCATCCATGCCCCCATAACTTCCAGACTTGATTACTGCAACAGCATCCTCTGCGGTTCACCTAACAACATCCTCAGTAAACTCCAACACGTCCACAACTCCGCTGCCCACATGCTCACCTCCACCCGCCGCCCAGATCACATCACCCCTGTCCCTCACAACCTCCAGCGGCTCCCGGTGAAATATAGGATTCACTTTAAAACACTACTCACCACCTACAAAGTCATAAATAACCTGGCCCCTCCCTACCTGTCCGACCTCCTCCTCCACCCGATACCTAAAGGGGACGCAACCACACTAAAAACCACCAGGACCCAGCTCCGGACCTGAGGTGACAGGGCTTTGTCAGTTGCTGCACCCTCCCTCTGGAACGCCCTCCCCAACCACGTCCGACAGGCCAACACCCCGCCATCATTCAGGCCCTCAAAACCCACCTTCTTAAGCTTCGTTCATCAGTTAACCTCCTTCCCTTCTCTCCCCTCGCTCCATTTCACGATCCCTCTAGTTTTTAACTGCCAGTCAGTATTTGCTGACTTGGCTCCAACGAATGAGACAACGTAAGGGATATTACTGACCGTAGAGAGTGGTGTTTCTTAAGGACGTCTACAAAGCATTCTGTTAAAAGAGTTGACTTTTAAAAAAGGTCAAAACTCACATGAAATTGGTACATATCAGCATATACAACAGTCATACGCTCTCAAACCAAAACCTAAAGCGCCATTCACTTCTCAAACACACACACATGCACACACACACACACACACACACACACACCCACTAGCCCTAGGATCTATATATATATATATATATATATATGTATACACACACACACGCCACACACCCCATTTGTCACTCTGCAGATCCACCGCTTGCTATAAAATTCCATTTCCTTGTCGACTGAGTGCCCTCAGCATGCTGTAGTTGGGTGTGTCTGTACGTACTCACTACTATTTGTAGTATGCTGATATTTGAGTTAATTGATAATGCCTAGAGGCACCCAGGTCTGACCTGAGCTAGTCTATAAGAGGAAGAGTCCTCTATTTGTATAATATATTGTTTGCTTAACATCGAGGGATGTATTACGGCATTGAAAGGACAAACAGTAGTTACACTGACGTACATAGCTTAAATAATATAATGTTAATAATATTTTATATTTTTTCTAATATGTGCGACTGTTCTGCTGAATGATGTGAATAACAATTGGAAGCCTATATCATCTTAATATTGTAATACATCTCATCTTCATATAGTATATGTTTATACAAAATATTCTTACTGCACTTCCTTATACAAATAATACAGATTTTACGCCATGAATATGTAAACAAAGCAATAAGTAATAATGGCTTAATAATTAGCTATTTAGCCATCCAATAACACAAGTCTTAAACCAAAATTAAACCTTAACTCCTGTCTCGACGGTGACGCATAAAAGATCTGTGTGAAAGCTTTTAATCCACTTCACATTTCCATGATTTATTGACTTTACTTTTTTGAGCGTTTGGAGGGTTCGACGTGTGATTCCTCTGGGGTTCGATGTGTTAATTATGACCGCTGCATTACGTGACTAGTGTTGTTAGGACTCTGTCTCTTAACTGTTAGCCAATGGGAGTTCAGTTCAGATCCCAGCAACCAAACTCAATATAAGTCTTAATAAAGATCTTAGTAGATATTAAAGTAGATTAAAGCACCTTTGCTTTTGGAAGTCCATAAGCAGCTATTGTTAACCTTGAGGTCAACCATAATTATGTTTTAGCCATAGGTTTGTTGATATTACTGAATTGTCATGAACTTTATGATGTTAAAAAGGTTTTCATATTTATTATATTTTTATATTTAGAGACATAGTTGTTTTTACCATATTTGAATACTGATGAAGACAATATGAATTATAATATCCTTACTGAATGGCAAGTTCAAGCAGGACCTCTTACCAACACTGTCAAAATTGTTTTTAAAATGTTTTAAAAAGTTTGACCACCGTGGGCAACACTGTCCGAACATTAAATCCAGTACAATGAACTTTGCAATCACAGAAACTAACAAAATAATTTTTTTGATGACAGTCACGGATCCGACACATTCGTCTCATACCACCAAATGGGGCTTTCAAATCACTTGATTCAAAAATAATGAATTATATCAAAAAAGGTCATATCAGTCACAAACACAGACATAAAGTTTATCATGATAGACATTTAGTAGGACTGCTATGCTTACCTCAGTGTCTTTGGGGTCCAGTGGAGGGCAGCAGTGGAGAGAGAGAGAGACAGACAGACAGACAGACAGACAGAGAGAGAGAGAGAGAGAGAGAGACAGACAGAGAGAGCAATATATTTAATCACTTGCTGCCAATAACCGTGATAACTGAGTATGAGTGCTGAGTTCAGTTTTACACTGGTACACGTGATTCACAGATACACATACAGTATATGATGGTCTGTTTTTTTAAATAGAAGTTACAGAAGAGTGTCAGACCGAAGAGGGATGGTTTCCTCTTCCAGGTCATGTGACCTCAAGCAGGTAGACTTCCTTCAGACAAGGATAACCTCGGTACGGCTGGCACCAACACACCTGGCATAAACACACAGTAAACACACAGTAAACACATAGTAAACACAGTAAACAAACAGTAAACACACAGTAAACACACAGTAAACAAACAGAAAACACAGAGTAAACAAACAGTAAACACAGAGTAAACAAACAGTATACACAGTAAACAAACCGTAAACACAGAGTAAACAAACAGTAAACACACAGTAAACACACATTAAACACACAGTAAACACACATTAAACAAACAGTAAACATCTGTGAAAAGGGTCTATTAAATTCAAAACTGTAATGACCACACAGCCATGGTTGGTGGAATTTCCCAATACATAAAGTGCAGCGCATATTACATCAGTAATCAACCATAAGGGGTGTATCGGTATCTGCCTAAAAAAAACGGATCGGTGCATCCCTATATATATCCCTATATGTTTGTTTGTATGTGTGTGTGTGTGTGTGTGTGTGTGTGTGTGTGTGTGTGTTATGTAATAATGAAAGAATAGATCAGTGATTTGAGAAGCTCCTTCATCATCCATAGTCAATCCCACACTTAGCCACCTGGATTTACTCATATAAAATCAGGGTCCACATGTTTGGAAACGCGTTGGCTATTGTGAATTCTACACAATTAGCCAATATTGTCAAATCACAAAAACTAATTGATTTAATCGCCACATTTGAGTAAAAACATAGGCTTCTGTTGCGAAAAATGTGAGCGTAACATTTTTTTTATTGTTACAACTGTATTTTGTTGACCAGATGTAGTCTATTTATACTACATACTTAAATACTTTTTAAAGATCCCAACTCCAAATGTTCAGTTATTTTGGTGTTCAAGAAAAGCACTTAGGTTCACACGAAACAAGGTGCTGGTTCTGAACTGCCCCTCAGTCAACATAAACAGGACTCAACAAAACAGACAGATACTGTTGGATTATGAAAGTAACAACAAAAAGAAGCAATGCTGTCCAACTTCCAACATTACTATTTCTTCTCTGTGCCCAAAGTGGCATGAGCAACTATTACTTCTCGGACTGAGGAAACTGAAGAAAATATAAATGATGACTGGGTTATTCTGGTGTGGTTACGGCTCCCTCTAGTGGTACATTGTCACATCACTTGCCGCCTGCCACCAATATTTATTTAGTAGATAAATGGCTCCCTCTGCTGGCTAAAAATGGTTATGCAAGTCTTTTTTTATTATAAGCGTTTATGTAATTTGTCGACCGTTAACTAGTTGTTACTTGAGGCCTACTGGTCGCATTTAATATGACCAATTATGCAACCGCAATGGTGGTTAAGATTAAATATTAGTTTTAGAGAGAAAATGCACATAGGCCTATTTAGTAATATTAATACACAAACGCAACGCAGACACAAGAAGTGATCCCCTTCATTGTTTCCTCTCAGCAAGAAGTGTGTGTGTGTGTGTGTGTGTGTGTGTGTGTGTGTGTGTGCTGGGGGGGTTAGGTCCCTAGAGGTGAAACGATATACCACCCAGCATGAAGCTCAGAAAAGTACCCCAGCCCCACCCCCCAGTATAAATGTTTAATGACATCCAGAAAGGCTAAACAGCCGTCCCCTCTGCTCTCCTTCTGTCTCTTAATATCCTCAACATTATTATTACCACCTCTCTACACAGGCTCTCTGCACTAGGGCTCTGACCTCCTCACTACAACCTGCCCTCGACTATTAGAGAATACACATCCAAGACGAGCTCCCTGGATATACAATATTATCTATCTATCTCTCTATCTATCTATCTATCTATCTATCTATCTATCTATCTATCTATCTATCTCTCTCTCTCTCTCTCTCTCTCTCTCTCTCTCTCTCTCTCTCCTCTCTCTCTCCCCTCTCTCTTTCCCTCCCCTCTCTCTCTCTCTCTCTCTCTCTCTCTCTCTCCCCCCCTCTCTCTCTCTCTCTCTCCCTCCCCTCTCTCTCTCTCCCTCCCCTCTCTCTCTCTCTCTCTCTGCACCTGTTCACAACCCCACAATTCTTTAAAAATAGAGCTGCACTCTTA
>OOFB01009390.1:0-11722 GCA_900323305.1 Trachyrincus murrayi | reverse complement strand
ACATTGTGCGAGAGTTGTTTTCATTCAAGTTGTCCTCAATGCGTTGTTTTCAGCAGTTTTAATGCCTCTGTCTAGGTATGTCCTGGTTCCTAGCCTCCCCGTCTCCTGATCTGAGTGCTGCATCCCTGGCTCTCCTGTAGGCTTCCCCGTCTCCTGATCTGAATGCTGCATCCCTGGCTCTCCTGTGGGCCTCACTGTCTCCTGATCTGAGTGCTGCATCCCTGGCTCTCCTGTAGGCCTCTCTATCTCCTGATCTGAGTGCTGCATCCCTGGCTCTCCTGTAGGCCTCCCTGTCTCCTGATCTGAGTGCTGCATCCCTGGCTCTCCTGTAGGCCTCCCTGTCTCCTGATCTGAGTGCTGCACCCCTGGCTCTGAGCAGCACTTGCACACTATTGTTGAACCAGGGTTCCTTCTTTTAAACAATTAATCAGTTGGAATGTCTAATTACTTTTGCCATTGACCATTCAAAATAATAACAATTAACTAACAATAGTACTAACATTGTCCTTTAATCTTTCAAAATAGTTTTTAATCTCTCAAAATACCCCAACAAAATATAGATTAACAGAAGACTATCGTTAAAAAATGTGTCATTAACATTTTTGAACAGGCCTACTGTTCCCAAATAGCATAATAATATATAATGATTACAAGAGTGTGATGACTGCGGAGTAACAACAATTTTCTTAAAGGGCAGTGACAATATTTTTTAAAGGAACACACACACACACACACACACACACACACACACACACACACACACACACACACAAAAAATAAAAAAAAAACATAAAAAAAAAAATATATATATATCTATAAAAAAAAAAAAAATATTTTTTAAAGGAACACACACACACACACACACACACACACACACACACACACACACACACACACACACACACAAAGAGAAACACAGACACATGTATAATACATGTCTTACCATATTTTTTACTATACCTTCAGTGTGCCAACCAACCCCGCTCACATTTGACCCAACTTTGACCTAACTATGTTAGCCGGTTACCATCACTTATCAGACTTTCAAGTGTTGAAATGTTATGAAATGTTAAAATGTTACCGTCCCCCAAAAAGTTAGTGACTTTCAGATGTTTTAACATCGTAGATGAGTGCGGGTCAAGAAAGCACACATTTTTATATAGAACATTTTTGTTTCTGTGACCTTCAAAGGACTAGAAAATAGCTGTGTGCCAACCAACCCCTGTTAACCAACCCCGGTCTCCCCTACTTGTCCGTCCCTTAGGCCGGGGACAGTTTAAGAAATAAATAAAGTATAAGAAAAACTACGGAGTCGCTTTCCGTTGATTAATTATTCTTGCGAACGTCGTGCGACTATCAAAACTATGTTTCATCGTGCGTAAAATGCCGCGCATATGCACCTGCTTGGAGAGGAAGAGTCGTGCGCCGTCGTTCGTGTTTTCTTTAGCGTTACGCACGTGTGTGTCTATTCTGAGCGGACTTGGCAATTCAGTAATGAAATCCGGATGAAAGAGAGTCCATTAAAGCTCTGTCATACATCAAGAAGAAGTGAGATCATTGGAGTTATAAATATCCAAAGTACTGCAGCCGAGACTTGTCGTCGGTGCGCGCGTTACCAACATGCAGGAGTGGACGAGCGAAGTCAAGACTGGCACCTTTTCGGAATGATGCGCGTTCCTTTCTACGTTTTAACCGTGGCTCACCTGATTCGTGCTGTTGCCGCCGGGACAGAGCGGCTCGGGTCTGGACGCAGGACCTGCAGACTCTACTGCAGAGTTGGCATCGGCTTCCATCTGCAAATTCACCCGGACGGCAGAGTTAACGGCAGTCACGAAGCCAACCATCTAAGTATGACATTATTTAGCCTCCATTGAACGGTTCAAGCTGAGATAATATGTTAAGCATATGAGTTTAACGTAACTTTGTTGTCAGATGTAGAAGGCGCATCTGATTGTAAATCAATTGTTTAAATGTTTAAATGCTGAACATTATAAATGTTAAAAGTGTGTTCTTTGGTTAACCCTGGTTAATGACTGCGCAATGTGATAGGCCTGCTGACATCACTAAGAGTTTAAATACAATGTTAGTCACACGTCACCAGGTCTCCACATAATAAATTATCTAAGTATCAAGTTTCTCATGTAGTTGTAGACAGCCAACACGCTTACTATGAAAATACATCTTGGCCTGGGTTTCATACACTGAAATAATGTTTGTATTGGCCACATGCAGATTAGATATGTAGGTATTAGGTTGGACATGGTTAGTTTAGGTATTAGGTTAGAGAAAAGGTCAGGGTCTGGGGTAGGGTTAGGGTTGAGCTCCAGGTAACGGTAACATCTGTTCCCAGGTGTTGTGGAGCTGTTTGCCATGTCCCAGGGGGTGGTCGGCATCAGAGGAGTTTCCAGTAATAGGTTTCTGGCCATGAACCATCGAGGACACCTCCACGCCACCGTAAGTATTCAATGACACCAGGTTTAGTAGGAAGTTTAGTAGTTTGGTAAGAGTGTGGAGAGGGTTAGGGTTAACCCAACCAAGTTAGACATATTTTGTAAGACTGTGGAGAGTGTTAGGGTTAACCTAGGTTAACCCTTGAAACAAACACAGTTGGTTCTGTATCCGGCCAAACCATAAAGCTACCCCCCCTCTGAATCAGCTCCTTATTAGCGCATGTTAAGAAAGATTATTGTCTTCTGGGATGGTGGATAATAACTAGAAAGTCAATATGTTTGGTAAACAAACATATTGTCTGTTATATTCATACAGCTCCTAAACATCCTCTCTGAGGTCTGGACCCTCAGAAAACTTTTAAAATCGGACTACGAGGAAAGGTGCGGTCCATCTACCGCTACCCCTTGCCCTCACCATAGCCGAAAGAGTCAATATCCCACGGCGTTCAGTTTCAAGTTTGAGACTTGAGACCAAATGACAACTGAAAAAGACAGATAAGAGGCTTTGGTCCAAATCTGCCCTCATCCGTCCCTCTCATCTTCCACTTTCATAGAAATTCACATCTGCAATTAACCCTCTAGACTACATTAGACATATAGTAGACTCTCTCTCATCTGTAGTATACTACAGGTTATGGGTCTGAGTGAGTTAGGGTTAGGGGTCTGAATGCCCCCAGGGGCCCGGGGCCTTGCATGGCGGTGTCAGGTGACACACAGAGCCACATCTCGTCCTCCAGTCATCTTTCATATGTATGCATGTGTATATATATATATATATATGTATTCATATGTATGCCTTCACAGGGTCGTGCACTGTGTGCATGGGCATGGAGTTAGGTGCAACCAGGTAGTTAGGACTGGTCGTTAGGGTTAGTTAAGGTTGGTGGTTAGAGTTAGTTAGGGCTAGAGATGCATGCGTACTGTGCACTGTGATAGCCACAGATTTGTTATAGGTAGAGTAAGGACATTCTATATCTGAAATACAATGTTATTATGCTGTGTGTAAGAAAGAGAGAGAGACAGAGACAGCGGAAGCATATGTATTGTGATTGGCTGCAAGCGGGTCATTGCCAGCATGTTGAGTATTGTGGAGGTCAGCAGGGAGTCCCGTTACAAACAGCCAGCATGCATAGCTGATGTGCTTCCTGTGGTCCCAGCATACTGGCTGCTGACTGGCATGTTTACCAAACATCATAATGTTCTACAGCCTGGACGTCCTTCCAGAGCTTTGGAGGGCATACAAGGAGAAGGACCAGCAGTTTCCCACTGAGGAAAACTATTATTAGCCACAAAACGGGGAACGCTGTAGAACGCTAGATTATGGCTTTGAGTCGCAGGGTTTACACCGCTTGTTTCACATCTTTAACAACTTGAAGTAAAAAGAATCAATGATCCTCTGTGACCCCCCCCCCCCCCAGGTAGGGCCTGGTTACTACATGATTGTTTCTTTGCAACACTGATGTCCATATAAGGGTGTGTCTTTTTAATGACACAATAGCTAGTCATCAAGTGTGAAGTATAACACATGGTCTTTATGTACAATAAAATACAAATAAATACATGCTTTTATCATTTTTTTTTTTTTAAACGGTCCCTTCATAGTTAGTATGTTTCCTTTCCTTGGTGTCTAAAGGCTTCATGTTTCCTTGGTCCCTAGGAAGGTTAGTACGTTTCCTTTCCTTGGTCTCTAGGAAGGTTAGTATGTTTCCTTTCCTTGGTCTCTAGGAAGGTTAGTATGTTCACTTTCCTTGGTCTCTAGGAAGGAAGGTTAGTATGTTTCCTTTCCTTGGTCTCTAGGAAGGTTAGTATGTTTCCTTTCCTTGGTCTCTAGGAAGGAAGGTTAGTATGTTGCCTTTCCTTGGTCTCTAGAAAGGTTAGTATGTGTCCTTTCCTCTGCCCCTATAGGAAGGTTTCTCAGAGGACTGTGTGTTCCGGGAGAGCTTCCAGAAGGACGGCTACAACACCTTCTCCTCTGTGGTCCACCGGGGCCCGCGGACTGCCCGGCCCTGGCTTGTAGCACTCAACAAGAGAGGGCGGGCCAAGATGGGCTCCAGCTCACGTGTTAAAACCCAACATGTCTCTGCGCACTTCCTGCCGAGGGCCACCCAGCAACACTACGAGGAGCAGGGCTTCAAACCCTACAAAACACCCCAACCGCTTCCAATGTCAAAGGTCGCAGCCCATGCCGGCTCCAGGCAGAAGGTTGCTCAGGTCAAGTACTGGCCCAAGTACCGCTGGGGTTAGAGGATGAGGACGTGGGATAGGAAATGGATTTGATCTAAACAAATCTAAACTGCGACTGTGAAATACAAAAGGCCAATTACATTTGGACAGCTTTACCGACCGAACAGTCCAATAAAATGGAGTGTTTGCACACATTGTAACTTAATATTTTACATGTTGTATACAAGTAACGTGACTTTTATGTTATGTTATCTATGTGACATGTCATCTAATGGACTGAAACATGTCATCCAACAGACTGACAGAAAGATTTTCAATTTTTTCATTATGTCAATAGGAAAAATGTATATATTGTGCCATGATTTTTAAATGATTGTAATTCATGTTGATATCACTGATATGTTTATGCTCTGGTTTATTATTTAATGTTTTATCACTATGTTATGTTTATGCAGTGGTTTATGAATGTTTTATCACTATGTTTATGCACCTGTTTTATGTTTTATTATTTTTTTATTTAGGAATATCAGCAGTAATACTACTCCTCCACCAGGTGGGGACAGAGAGTAATACTTTCTAAAGCAAAGTAATGTTACAGCCATTATAAACTAGACTAAAATAAAATAAAACAGGCCTGTTACAGGCCTTATAAACTAAACTACTACATTTCAACTTAACCATTAGAGACCTGAATAAACTAGACATGCAACAGACAGACAATAAAGAGATGCGATGTCACTTCCATATACAAATATATTTTCTTATAAAGCTTATGGTACAAGCACTTCTTTAGCAACATCATAACATTTACAGGAGCAGACACAGGGTTAATGAACACACCTGAGCCCCCGCAGCCCACTAACTGAGGGTCTTTTAAAGGCACATATTGTCATATAGAAAATAAAACCGAAGTCTCTATAAAACAATAAAATAGTTAAGTATTTCATATACAATTCTAAACAATTTGCATAACCAACCATACTATCAAAAGATTACATGTTTTTTGGATCATTGTTTGGGTTCTTGGTATGACATTATGAACATAAAATGAATCCAAATCAACCCATAATAATACAAATAAAAGAGTTTACCTATTCAAGAGGTTTTCCAACTCGGCATATCATCGACATATAGTGCATTATATACAAACAATGTACAACTCTATAGAAAAAACATTAGTCTCTATATATCAACCTATGTGTTCAGAATAAATACTTTGGCTTCATCGGCTTCATGTGGCAATAGAAAGAGGGGTTGGCTAGACGTCATAGGTTTTAGACATTCTAGGTGTCAACATAGAACATGCTAGAAAAGTCCTTGACCCCCTTAAAGCAATCGACTGTTTCCAAAGAGGTCCGCGGTACAGTCATGGCAATGCCTAGTGGGTAATCTAGAGGAAGAGAGATGATCATTAAGATCATAGTTCAGATCTCAGTGGTTCTCAAAACCAAGGGAAAGCTGATTCCAGATCAGCAATATTTAGAAGAAGTTCTTGGATAACTTTATTAGTATGACCGAGATCCAGCCATATCTCAACAATAATTGAGACAAAAGTTGAATTTCATCCCACAGACTTTCCTACTGTTTAAGCTGTCAATGTACATGTGGAAAATGTAAATGTGCTGAAGCTGCATTCTGTCACCTTTCTACTGTTGCCATAGCAACAGTAACATTTTGTCACCTCTCTACCATTGCTGTAGCAATAATAACATTCTGTCACCTAGCTAGCAATGCCGTAGCAACAGTAACATTCTGTCACCTAGCTAGTGATGCCGTAGCAATAGTAACATTCTGTCATCCAGCTAGCATTGCTGCAGCAAAAATAACATTCTGTCACCTAGATAACGTTGCCGCAGGAACAGTAAAACTATCCTGTGATCAAGGATGAAAAAGCTTTGAACTCTGTGGAGTTAATACACCCTTCTCCTTCCTCTACTTCCTTCTCTTATTTAAGTCTTCAGTTTCAAGACTGAACATTAAGTTGTGGAGAGCTGAAGGAAGAACATTCACATTATGCTGCTTGTGTTCTTTCTACAGTGATCTAAACACTCATTTGTAACGCAATATAAACAATATAAGCTTCAAGCCCTGAAGAAAACAGTCCTAGTGGAGGTGGGAAGTCCTTCAGCCTCCACAGAACAAACCAGGACGATGATGGTGACGATGGACAAATTAAGTCATGAGCTGTTGACTTTTATGATCCATCTGGAGGAATGTGTCGCTGTGTAAGTGGGTGTGTATGTGTGTATGTATGTGTCTCTACGTGTGTGTACGTGTGTGTCACAGAGGACACACGTTATTGAGTTCATGTGAACTACACACTACTTGTGTGTAGTCATTGTGGTGTGCTTGGTGTGGGCAGAGGCTTTGCGTGTCCTATCTGCAGGCGCAGGAGTCCACGGTCATGTTGGGATAGACCTTGAGCACAACGTTCTTATCTTGGTCGAAGAAGAGAATGCTGAGGGGGGACATCTTCTCCGGTACGCAGCAGGGCTCGGGGATGCCCGGGACCACCCCCACCGCCCGCACGATGCTCTGGATGGTGGCATGGTTTGATGGCTTCAGGCCCTACAGGAAGACCAAGAGACAGTCAAGTAGTGAACAATACAAGCAGTCAGGATGGACTGCTTTTACAACCGGGTGTTCCCCTTCAATGCAAGCCACCAGGGAATGTTTGACATCAAATTTAGCAGGTATCACCTATGACAGGTCAGGTGTGTCCTTTATAACAGGTATCACAGGTCAGGTGTGTCCTCTATCATAGGTATCACAGGTCAGGTGTGCAGGTGTGTCCTCTATCTATTATTATATCTATATCTAATATATATTATATATCCTCTATCTAAACTTACTTAGTGTTAGTCAAAATATATTACAGATTTTATATTAATGGAAAGAATTTCAAACTAAAACTGAAAGCTCTAGCAGGCAACCAGGCTAGAAATGCATGCACTCCAGGTATTATAAAATGATTTACAATTTTTTTTACCAGTGTATATCATATATTACATTTCTGAATACATTTTCTGCAGGATTAATATGTAATGTAATATATTATAATTACTTAGTAAATAACTACTAATAATATACTTAGGGTTGGTACTACAACACCTCACATTTAGAAGTTATGATGAACATTTGAAAATCATCAACATCTACGACTGAATTCAACACCTGTGTTGAAATCTATGCTTTAAAAGTTGCTTTCGAAATTCTGACAATGAAATAGAAGAGAGCCAATTCCTCTCTGTTAAATAAACAACACAAAATCCATACAGCCAACACAAAATCCATACAGCCATTCAATGCACATGGTGTATTTGAATAGTGACACTATAACCCGTTTTTACAAGACGTTTCTACATCTGAAAATAAAATCATGAAAATCCTGAATTGAAAACAAGAGAAGACTTTCACCACTAGATGGTGCTCTACTTCACTTCAACAGTCTGGTGGCCAGCGAGGAACCTGAAACTGTTCAACATCTGCTACAACAGTACCTGAGGATGTGAGAAGAACAATCTTACTGAGTAACAGGTCTGGTTAAAAGTGCAGCCCTGCTTTGGTTTCCAGAAAAAAGTCTAGGGTTATGATATGGGCAGTGGTGTGTCCAGACTACTTTATTAATCCCCAAGGGGAAATTCAGGACACGCCCCAAGGGGAAGATAGGTTAAGCTTTGCCAGCATTCTCCCATGGCCACAAACATGTCATGGGTACCTGGGTACATTCTGCACTAGAGGAGCTACAGAACAAGGCCTACCTTGGGCATGGGGAACTGGCACGACCCTGAGCAAAAGTAGGCATCAAAGGACTTTGGAGAAATAATCCATTCACTCCAGCCGATGTCAGCAAAGTCCACCTTCAGGTACCTCCGGGCACAGTTCCTGGGCTCCACCCACTGCTTCTTCCGGGCCTTCTTGATGGTGTGCTCGTCAAACTGCAGCAGGGGCATCTTGTTCCTCTGGTTCTTACGGGCCTTCTTCCGCGGCTGGCGGTCCGGCTTGGCATCCAGGGGGTCGTAGGGGCCGGGGTCGTCCCAGCTGGGGGTCCTGAACGGGTACTCGGGTCCGGGTAGCTCGTTGTTCTGCAGGGGCAGCAGAGCGTTAACCGAACGCTTGCGTCTCCCCTCCAACTGTTGCCCAGCTGTGTTATTATGAACGTTTAATCCCAGTTTGTGGAAGCCGGGCGCCAGCGAGGCGTCGCCCACCACCACATGGTGCCGCTGCAGCGTGCTCACCACGCTCTCAGGCTCCGAGATGGCCGAGTCATTGGCATACACCAGGATGTATGGCGGCCGCTCGGGGAGGAGCGTCTTCCGTGGCCCCTGGCCCCGCGACGTCACCTGGATGCCGATGAGCAGCTCGTCGTGGTGCTTGGCCTGGTTGACCACACGCGTTACGTCCTTCCACTGCCACGAGATGAAGTCCCGGTTCAGTGTGGACACGTTGACCAGGAAGTGTCCCAGAGTCCTGGTGTGGTTGTTGACCGAGGCAAAAGTCCAGACGGCCATCTGGACCAGGTCCTGTGTGCGGGCCCGCGGGCGGCTGCAGCTCCTGGGCCGGGCACAGCCCTGGGGGGCTGCGCGGGGGGAGGGGTCCTGGAGGTGTCCGATGTAGTAGTGCAGCGTGGCTGACAGGACGGCCTCTGACTTGGTCAGGGACGTGAGGTTGAAAAGCTGCAGCTGTTTCTGCTTCACAGTTCCTGTGTGGATCATTAAATATACGTTTACATATGTCTCAAAGCAGGCTTCATAAAGTAAATCATGACATGATTTATCTTACTTCTCGTCCACCATTATGTATTATGGATAAACCCCAACAGATACAACTGTCTGCCACAAGGGGGCACTACACTCCCAGCGGAGGAAATTCTAAATGCGGAGGATGAGCAGCCATTCAGTTACACGCAAAGTCCAACTTAACTAAATCAATTAATAAAAGCCTACGTAAGCAAAGAAACAAACTTAGTTTATATACCGTTGTACACTGTTTGGTCTATAGCTAGAATCAATCTAGATGTTCTGTACTCGGCAGGTTTTGTTCATACTTTGACCACCGTCTCGCCACAAGTACTGCGGTACTGCAGGTGTATTATTGCGGTTCCAGCAGCAACACAAACCGTTGAAACTGTTTTCACTGAACAATTCCATATCCCACAAGCAGGCAATGCGTGCTTCTTTTTGACAATATATGTCGTTTAAAGAGCGTGCGTAAAATGCGCAGCGGACATTTGGATACGTACCCCAGTGTGCTTTGAAGCTGCGAACCGTGTTCCCGTCTTTGAACGGGAAGCCAGCCTGGTTGTACTTGGCGTACAGCATCTGCATGTGCTCGGTCATCGTGTCTTGTTGTGAGAGCGCATCTCGGTCGTTGTCTTTATTCGACTTGTGTGTGAACTCCAAGAGTCTTTTCGCAGCGAGATGGTTCTTCAACATCGCGCAGTCTCCGACGCAAAGATAACTCCATCCGTACAGCAAGAGGACCGCGAGGCGAGAGGAGATAGCCATTCTTCTTCAGCTCAAGTAGATTCTAACGGAAAGCCTTTTTTAACAGATTGTTTCCAAGCTGGAATATCACCTGTAGAGGACAACTCGCGAAGGAAATACCATCACTCTGTCTAGGCGCCACGGCGAGAAATTTAAAACGTCACTCGACTTCAGCGCGACTGAAACAAGAGTTTAGTCCGCGAGATGTCAGCCAACTGCTCCTCTCCTCCTCTCTCAGTGAAGGAGAAGCGAGTTGTGGTGACAGAGGAGACCGGCTACTCCTCTAGCTAGGAAAACACACAGACGGAGGGAGAGAAGGGGGAGGGGGTGAGAGGGAGAGAGCGAGAGAGAAAAAACGTAATGTTGAAGAGCTGAAAAGCATGTATTCACGTGAGCCTAGTTATGTATTTTATTTTTTTTACATTAAATTAAATTATCATCCGATGTGAACAGTGAAATATTCTCAAAGGAGGCCGGAATGTCCTCATAAAGTTCAAAGTTCCGATGTTCACAGGAGATGAAATGATTTGTGCGATCTGAAAGGTATAAACACCTGGACACGACCACGTGACTGCAGCGGGTTTTTAGGAGCTCCTCGTGCTCGCGTCATGTGCGTCACGTTATGCATCCCAGCACAGCGGTGCGTCTGCGCCGCGCGGCTGAATAGCGCGGCTTACTGCGGGTTTAGCCGCTCTGTCCGCTACTTAGTTCACTTCAATAGAGCTGAGCGCTCACTTCCTGCACCTCCGGACACACACACACACACACACACACACACACACACACACACACACACACACACACACACACACACACACACACACACACACACACACACACACACTGCTCGCTGTCCCTTTCAGCCGGAGCGAGCAGGAAATGATGAGGACCCCCCCACCCAGTCATATATCTGTCCCTCTCAAACGTGGACTACAAACCACAAAGAAACACACGTCACGTATTGACAACGTGATGTCACCCCAGAGGACAGGAGGATATTAACCTTGTCTAACCCTGTTAAATCATGACATATTCAATCATATCTGACCATCATATTATACCTGAGTACCTTATCTGATCACTTTGATGCTCAAATTGTAGCCGGTCTTCTCTGGGGAGCCAGGTCTGTCTGTGGGTCCTTCTCGACCGCAAGGCTGTGCTCACTGAGTTTGTACTTTGCTCAGCTTCTAGTCATGGTGGTGCTCCAGTATTCTGCTGCTGTGTACTCTCTTTTTAAAGCCAAATTGCATTCCAGTTTACGCTGTCTTTTTGTTGATTCTTTCCTGTGGGTCCAGTACTTCTCTTGTTGTTTCTTCACAGCTTGGTCTGGTGTTGCGGGGCGGCTCCGTGGGGTGTGTTGGTGTTACTTGCAGAACCAGCTGGCTGAGGGGACTTCTTTCTGGGTGGATCTCTGTTGGCTTTGTGATGGAGCATGTCGGGATCACTTTCTTTCAAAATTCCAAAACGCTCTTTTACGGATTTTGATTAGTAGTGGGTAGTCCGAATTCTGCGTTATTTGGTGTTTTACGTTGACAATGGACAATGGACCTACAGAGTTCTGTTCCCCTGTGTGTGTGTGTGTGTGTGTGTGTGTGTGTGGGG
>OOFB01009384.1:18404-32058 GCA_900323305.1 Trachyrincus murrayi | reverse complement strand
GGGTTGAGGTGGACAATATGGGAGCAGAGAATTTGTGGTTGAATATTAAGAAACCCGACCGCAAATGTTTCCACTTTCATTATCGTCTTTAGTAGAAGTTGAAAGTTTTTATACCTTGGCTCATGCAACTTAGTCGTAGTAATTTCATATAAGCACAGGATTCTACACATTCCATACAGATTCTCTTAAGTCACAATGTAAACACGAGGAAGTCCAGGTTGATGAAAATACGCCTGCCCTACACGTCACATCCATGTAATGTAAATAAATGTCTGTATTTTGTAACGCTACATAACGCTCCGTTATGTTATTTTGTATTAATCGAATATGGTCACCATGGTAGAAAGAGGTGACGGCATTCAAAAGCCATGAGAAAAAATGACTAAGCTCTCTTTTATGACATGAAATCCTCTTCCAAAGCAACGAGGCATGGCTCTCCTTACGTCTCTGCTCTCCACGTCGTCGTCTCTCTGATCGGTGCAGTTTTCCTTGCTGATGTTGACGGCCGTGCCCGTGAGATTGGCCAACACGCAGTGCACCAGTCTGGTGGAGAACGTGCTGTTGGTGATCACGCCCACATAGTACACTGGTGGCCCAGGCCCTACAAGCAAAACAAGGAATAATGGCACTAAATGACACAGACCACAGAAATACTCGAAACGCCCCGTGAAATGAAACATGCCCTTTTCACCATGTCGGTATCATTTCCACAGTCGTCATCATATCATTCAGTTATTCCACAAAGGGAAACATTTCCAAAGCCACACTGTTTGTGTGAACGATACAACTGCAGCACTCACTGTCGAAGGCGTGTAAACAGTTTGCCACAGCGGCTGTTCTGAACACATTTTCTTTCTGGTGAATCATTCAATTCTAATAAACATTGTTCTTGGGAAACAGGAAAAGTACTTATGAAGTCATTTCCAAGGCACGTCTGTTAATATGACTGGTACAATGTGTCCAATCAAGCAAGTCATGAAATGTGTTTTCTGTGTTTCGTGTTGTGTGGACAAAATCCTGACGTTGTTTGAATGCTACATCTCAGGCCTCGCTTTCCTCTTTTCCCATCATGCACCAATTCAACTGAGTGTGGCAAGTCCTGAAGGACCATATAACATGTTTTGTTTCACATCCAGTCCCCATTTAGTTTCCATTTCCATAAATGCCGTTTCGTGAATCCCGATGTCTTTAAAAACAAGTCACAGAGCAGCCATGTTGCCATTTTTTGCACAACAATTGAGGTTTACGCCACCGACGCAAGCATCAATTTGCTGATTGCTCGACAGGTGAAACGGTGAACACGGTGTTGTTTTTAGATCATTTCTTATTCACTAAAACATTTACACATTACACTGGCTTTATTCAAGGTCTTGGGCCAACATCCCGACTCACCAAGTAGTCCCTGGAGTTCAGGGGGAATTATGGCCTCGAACCAGGGGTTTTTGGCCTGAACCAGGAATCCATACAGCAGTTGAGTTACCTGAGATACAGATGGGAGACAGATGAAGGGCTGATATCACACACACACACACACACACACACACACACACACACACACACACACACACACACACACACACACACACACACACACACACACACACACACACACACACACACACACACACACACACACACACACACACACACACTTCTGCTCTCTCTCTCTTTACAACTCTCAACCTTACCTACGGCAGCTTTAACACCCTAATAGAGCCCCTGTTCGTACCGTCTGACTGTCTGCGTTGATGCTGGCCAGCCACTCGTCCGCTCCTCCTGCCTGCTTGTAGAGGGTGCGGGCGACCATGGTGGCAATCTCCGTCAGACCCTGATGGAGAGATTTGACCCATCAAAAACCACAGCAACAGCACAGCCGCCGATAGCCTGTAGTCTGCTAATAGGGATGGGGTCTTATCTCACAACAAACTGAAAACTAGCTATGTTAGAAGGAGAGTTAGCTGCCATGTTGTGGTCTAAATAGCTTTTAAAAGGTATTTTTGAACAGCCGTGTAAATCATTTAGCTACAGAACGCTTGCAACGCTTCGTGTGACCATCGATCACAGAGCTACGCCAGCTAGCTCCCTTGTGCTACGAGGTACAGCAGAGCTCTGGCGGTTGAGTCCACGATGGCAGGAGTTGCATTGTTCCTTTAACACAGTTTTATTCAGTGGAGAAACGTGTAGTACCCGGGCTGTGTCCGTGACGAAGGTAAACTGCTCCTCTGGACTCAGGTTGGGCGGGTAGGTCAAGTTGAGGTACTCCGCATTATCATACATGCTCTCGAAGAAGCTGACGTGGGAAAAACAAAATCAATGTGTGTGTGACAAGTAAATGTCACACACACTCACGGACACTACAATTTGCACGAGTCCACAGCAAACCCATATGATAGATGTGTTTATGATGTCCACTTTGTATCTGGTTCAGAGAGAGTCATGGCATCAATGTCGTCGTGGTCACCTGTTTGTGAAATGCGACCTGTGATCGGTGAGGACGACGCCAGGGATCGGCTGAGCTCGAAGGAAACGTTGGAAGGAGGCGGGAGGCAGCGGCTGAGAGACATTAAGCTCAGCCAATGGGATGGTCAGGTTTATGGCGACCGACCGGAAGATGTCAATGAGACTCTTCACCTGAAACAGAGTATATTAAAGAATATTATATATAGTCATTTAATATTCCAGCGTTACTGTGCATCAATGATGTCGCAGGCTGCTAGCAGCAAGATACATTACTTCTTTTGACTTTGTGAAGCATATTATTAAAAGCAACCACAGTGTCGTCTAAGGACCTGAACCGCTTGGACGGGCTCCAGGGGTCCTCAAACCCCGGAGCCCGGGGTTTGAGGACCCCTGGTCTATAGGTTTTCTCTGACGGGGGTCAGACAGGAAGGAGAAGCTCATGATGGAGGATAGCTACAAACCTCCTGGTCAATGCTGTCGTTCCGCCTGGAGACGGGGTCAGAGTGGAGCCACAAGCCTGAGAGGTTATGTAGGCCCACCTGTGAACGCAACAAAGCACCTATCAACACCTTCACACCACGTTATACCAGAATAAACACCTTCACACCACGTTATACCAGAATAAACACCTTCACACCACGTTATACCAGAGCATCTACATCGGACTATTAAATTCATTGCCAGGACTAAATTCCAAACTATATTAACAACAACAATTTATAGCATTTTATTAGATACCATAACAAAGCAAGATAATTGCAACAACAACAAAAAAAACACAAACATACAAAAACCCGTTTGGATATCAGCATTGTGTTTAGGTAGATTCTAATGAATACCTGTCCAATCTCCACAAGAGAGTGAATGTTGTCCAGGTCAATAGCAAAGTTATTCTTCTCCATGTCGTACACCATCCGCGAGCTGCCGATGTAGTCAAAGGTTTCCTGGAGATGGAAACAGAAAAACGTTACATTCAATTTAACACGTGGAACTTTCCACAAAATAGCTTGACAGCCGTGCTGGGACTCAAAGCAAGATTCCACATTACCAAAGTACAAACGCTATGCGTGAGTGTATTTCTGTGAGCGGGTGAAGCCCTCCACACACCAAAGCTGAAGCGGAGAGCACAAACAGAAGCTGAACTTTCGTATTAAATCCAGCGTGGACCCACTCATCTAGACCATCGAAATTGATCAGCTGAACAAAAAGGCGTCAAAGCGCCAGGCGGAGGTGCAACTAAACAGACCCCACACTCCGCTCCGCAATGCACACAGCTCCGTCTGCGGCGTGGAAGTCGACAAACATGGGAGTGGAACGAAAGCGAGATGCGAGATTACACTCACCCCCTGGAAGAAGGTGTAGAGGATGGTGCGAGGTGGGTGGTGCTCCTGGGTGACGTTAACCAGGGCGGCGGCGGCGGCCAGCAGCGTGATGAAGCCTGACGCGCCGCTCTCCGCCCCATGGCTGATGCCGTGGAAGAAGGTCCGGCTGTCCAGCTGCACACCACGGCACCGGGACCGGGAGAGGAGCACCGGGATGGGGGGGGTGGTGGGGAGAGGGAGACACAAGGAACAGACAGAAGAGAGGAAATGAACGAGTGAAGGAAATGTATGAGGTGAACGAGAGGATGGAGACGCGAAAGAGAGAGAGCCGGAGAAGGAGAAAATAAAAGGAGAGTAAAACCGAGTGAGAGAGGGGTGAGGAGGTAAGGGAGGGGAGGGAAAGGGAGGAGAGATCTTATCTCAGTCAAGTAGTTCAGTTTAACTTGTTGCGGCCTATTTGACAGCGGCATAAATCTAACCGCGGCGTAGTCAAATTCAGAGGAATGCAGCTTACCCAACGACCGGGGCTTCATTTGAACTCTGCCACACAACGGAACATGTTCACATTTAGATGACAGAATGTACATTCTTAAGGCCGGTTTGTTCAACGGGACATGGGATGTCTGCCACGGTTAGCTTCAGAGCAAAGTGCATTAATAGTGTGCTTCAACACAAGAAAGGGGTCACGTGCGTATAGACGATTGGAGCAGCAACAGGAAGGCTGATTTACTCACCCTGGCGGCGGCGATGACCACGGTCTCGTTCTCCTTGTGGCCCGTGGCCGTGTTGTTCAGACTCTTGGTGGAGGCCCACACGTTATAGTTACCCAGGGGGTCGCACACCACGTCTGAATCTGCGGGACACAGACAGTAAGCATGTCACGGTGAGGACTCATTTACTAAACATGATTTGTGATCGTTTACAGCGGTAAGAGTTAAAGACCCTACATGCACATAACTGTACATGTAGTAACTCTAAGGTCGAAGGTGAAAGTGGGCTTCTCAATACCTGGCAAGTATGGATCATGTATCTCCACATATGACATTTTTGGGGAAAAAAAGGGGGGGGGGTGTACCCGGGCTGAGGTTGAATACGCTGTTCTCACTGCGCCTCATGCACGTGACTGTGTCCGTGACGGCGTGCATGTGGGAGGAGAGCTGCATGGCGCAGAGCGGGTAACCAGGGGCGCTGCCGTTCACAACGTGGTTGTGTGTCAAATAGCACTGTGAATACATACATACACCATATTATACACACACACACACACACATACATAGAGAACACGTACACTAAACTCTTACCAGCCTCAGACATACCGGGGGACCTGAGGCTAAAGCTGGAGTTACAGTTCCCCGGGTGCATTCATTTTATTCTAGCGTCTGGCTGTCCAAAACAAAACACTACGCCCGATCCCTGCTCGACCAATCGGTGATTACTTGACGCGAACCTCCGCAGAGAAGGAAGACGGCCTACCTGTCGTATGAACTCGGTGCCGTTGTCGTCCTTCAGGGAGAAGATGGGGAAGTCGAACTGCTCGTAGGACAGCCCGTTCCCCGTCGGGTTCCACAGCGTCACGTTACAGTGAGCCATGGCGGGGTCGTAGCTCTCAGAGTACACACCTGGGGGGAGCAAGGGGACGCATCTGGACATGGTGGTGTATGGAGCTGTCAAAACACAAACCTATGCAGCGTAGGGCTTGAAGAATACTCTTCCCCGAGCCACTGAGAACAGGGGAAAGGATTCCGGACACGTTTAGCTTGTTGCACTTCCCACGATGCATTGCTGGAAGTAATGTCTTCAGTGTGTTGGTATGAAAACACCTCAGTTAAACTAGCTTGGCTAACACTATCACTGTGTGATATTGAAGTCAAATCCATTCAGAGTAAGCAGAATAAACAGCTTGCCTGCAGATAAATAAAAAAAACTAATTCAGCTCTTAACCAGTAGCTTACGTGCAATTTTACGAGATCAATTTGGGTGGATAAAAAAAAAAAAGAGGATCAAATTGCTTATACCACAATCTGTTCAATAATGCACGCATGCAACTAATCATTAAGCTGCAGCATTGAGTGTCAGCTGCACAAAAACTCCTGTATCAATTTACAATTCAAACCTTAACATTAACGTTCCCAGCATGTCCACGGAAGTCATTTAAGAGAGTAATATATGAGCACTGTGCATACGGAGACACCGTGTTGGTATAGCCCACCTGAGTTCTCATTGGGGCAGCTGGTGTGTGGGGAGAACCCCTGAACGGGGTTTGAGCTGGGCTTTATCACGGCGACACCGGCGATGCGGCTGGAGCCGTTTTTCAGCTTCATCATGACGGACCTGCAAGGGTTGTAAAGGGTAAAGGATTTAGCATTTTTCGATACATACCGTACATGTACCACACTGTTTGGGCGTTGTTACAGTTAATAATTACAAAATACGTATAAAATGTGTTCTATATAGGAGTTGTGTAGGGCTATAAAAACAGCCACCCTTTATTGATAACAAGTAGTAAAGTAACATTTCGTGTTTTGAAAAATGATGGTTGGTTTATGAGTGCACATACCTGGTGAATAGTGGAGATTCCAGGATGACCATATATGGAGGATTGGGACCAGCGCTCAGGACCCATTCTAGATTTTTCTCAGACTCCAAAAGGTGGATCACGCCAACGTCACCGGCCAGGGAGGCTGCAAACCCAAACAGCGATTAAAAAGTGTCTGCTTACTTTGAACAAAAAATGAACCCAAGCCCTGATTTTGTGTAATAAAATAATACACCAAGAAGATTATACACCAGTGTGGCTTTTCAAATATCTGTGATACCAATATCTGCTCTTGCTATTGATTTGGTATTTTTAGATTGAGCAAAATGTTCCAACTAGACAAGAAACAAGAGAGAAAATGTTCTCCCGATACGCAGGTTAGGTGACAGCACATGCATCACATACACAATCTCTATAAACTTTGGCTAAAGCCAAAGGCTTTAAGCATATTTGCGATGGTTTAGCCGATGGGTTCCGAAAAACACATCTTTGACACAGCATAAAGCAGTACTACATCTACACCAGAGCTATCCCTCTTCTATCACAAAGGAAAAGGTGACCTGGGCCCTGAACAGGCTCGGCATGCTATAGCCTATAGCATGCCTATAGCATGCTATAGGCCTACTATTAGGCCTATAATACACGTTTTGTTATTTTTATGACCAATAAAAAAAATGAACGCCAGATGGCTTCAACTAGTCTCTCAGAGCCAGCCTTTCCATGGTGACGTGCCAATGAAGCCACGAGGCTTCAACCAATAAAAGCACTGAAATAGCAATGACGGCTTGGGCATTCCCTGATCTATCACATTTTCAGGGCGCAAGAGATTATGGCTTTTGCGCATTTTTCAGGTTCAACCTATCCGAGATTGAGTGAACCTGTTCCTCGAGATTGAAATCAGCTGTTCTGAAACCGAAAGCGACAGTCCAGGGAAGCACTCACGGAGTTCCGGTTTAAGCTTAAACATATCCTAACCTGCTACTTGAAATAGGTCCCACGTTACTTGATTGGGTGGAATGGAAACTCCAGCTTTCAGTATCACATGACCATCAAACAGCTGATGCAGGGAAGGGAGGGGGGGGAATCAGTTGATTTGTGCATGATGGTTACGGTTACTTCACTTACACTGGCAGCCTATCTGATGTGTCGCATTGAGCAACCTGACACATGGTGCAGTGTTGTTGAGAACCACGTAGATTTTCTGTTCAACCGAACTGCAGCTCACACCTGGAAAGGACAAACAAGTGTAATGAAAATAACAGTTTGAAATCAGGCGATACTATACCACACAGTGAAAAGTAATGCATCTTTCAATGTCTCAATCATTTTCAATGTATCCAATAGAGTTGTTGTTGTTGTTGTTGTTGTAGGCCGATGCCATTTAAAATGTATCCAATAGAGTTGTTGTTGTTGTTGTTGTTGTAGGCCGATGCCATTTAAAATGTATCCAATAGAGTTGTTGTTGTTGTTGTAGGCCAATGCCATTTAAAATGTATCCAATAGAGTTGTTGTTGTTGTTGTAGGCCAATGCCATTTAAAATCAGAGAGCAGGCATGGCCCATACCAATGTCATGTAAACTATAGTCTGTCTATAGTCTCTCGTACAACATGGTTTCCAGTATTTCAAGGCTTCAATGGTTCACTTCTCTAATCCCAATAATAGCTCCACACAGCCTCTGCAGAGGAACCACGAGTGGTCACGCGGACCTCCAGGCTCTCTGAGTCTGGGTGACAGGCGGGGTGGTAGTCTGGGTGACAGGCGGGGTGGTAGTCTGGGTGACAGGTGGGGTGGTAGTCTGGGTGGTAGGCGGGGTGGTAGAGATGACGAACAAAGCAGTCACCCCTGATTTAGTAACAACGCCCATCTGGCGACTGAACAAATTCAGCATCATTATTATTATTATTATTATAATACGACAACTAACTTCCAATACACGCTTTATCGGGTGGTAAGAAAGTGAAAACAAGGCAAATCGTTGACTAATATACAGGGTCCAAAATGTCCTTTTAGATGTGTCTTTTTACCTGCCAGAGTAGAAAGGTATACCGGCCAGGCAGTTGTTTTAATATGCAACCCTGTGTTTGTTTTACCTGCCTGAAAGGTCACATATATCCACCATCACCTGCATTAGTGTTGGACCCTGCTAATGTAGCAGCTTTTCGTTAGCTCCCCAAGCTAACGTTACTGAAGCTCAGAGTGATACTAACACATACCGGGTAAACAGGGC
This sequence comes from Trachyrincus murrayi, assembly GCA_900323305.1. Lineage (NCBI taxonomy): Eukaryota > Metazoa > Chordata > Actinopteri > Gadiformes > Macrouridae > Trachyrincus > Trachyrincus murrayi. The sequence continues at coordinate 23,512 of OOFB01009384.1, read as the reverse complement.
AGACAAGAGCCTCGTTCGTTTAACAGGACCGGATAATTACTCACCATGAAAAAGACAACAAAGTAACAAACGTATAATCCATTTGGTTGATATCAAATCCATCTTCCTGGTTTGTGAAACAAAAAACACAGGAAGTGTCGACACGAGAGTCGTCCGGAACCTGAGGCGACGCTCGAAGGTTCCGCTTGCACAATCATAGAGAACCGAGGGCAGCATTTAGAAAGAAATGATGCAGACAGTTTGTTTTATATACCGTGTTCCCATCACACATTTTCTATACTTGGCTTCAGATCAGCATTTAAAACCCAACGCGGGAGGCACGTGGCGTTATTTCCTCGTTTTGATTTGACTAATTGATAAGATTACCAAGTGATTTTCTCCCCAGAAGGGAGAACATGTTAGACTAGTCTTTTTTTATTATTATTAGAATATCTTTAAATTTCGACTCATATTCCCCACAACCATTTCTTCACTAAAGAAGCTCATATTCACATAGAAGACATACACAATGCACATAACATAATAAACAGGACTTTTATTTGCAATTTTCATGTATACAGTTCAAGAGCCGGAGAAAAGAATCAGAATTCCAAACTTTTAATAAGCCACAACCATTGGAGGACAGACAAAGCATCTCTAACAAGTTATTTACTTCGGGACAGGTAGTGAGAGGAAACAAATGTTTATATTAAGATAGTTCAGCAATATACTGTTTTAACTGTTTGTCAATAATTCAGCTATCTTGGAAAAAAACATTGGATGCACTTTTATATTTGTATTGGTCTCGTTTCTTCTCAACGGAACTGGAGAGGGCTCACACGGAGACCAATCACATCCTTGCCAATCTCCGTCGCCTGGGGAATAAAGAGGTCAAAGGTAAAAGATCTGAGCCAACTTATGGAAAAAAAACACCTACGAAACAAGTACGCGAGTACTTGCTGAGATTTGGACCGTGTATTCGATTATCATGTTTTGGTATTTCTTGCATCCCTAGTTTACACTGATGTTTCTACACCAGAAATAGTTTCTTCTTCCTCAATACATTAGAATATATAAGGAGTGTTCATGACATACCTGTGTGACCCTGCAGACCTGGCCCTTGTATGTAGGGCAGTAGCAGGCACCAGAGAGGGGGCACTTCTCTACTGGGCGTCCACGGTACAGGGGGACGAAAGAGGCCGCGCACAGATCAAATGGATTGTGGGGGTCGTAGTTCAACTGGTGGGCATCCGTCAGGGTCTTCTCACAGGCTGCCAAAATCTTGCGTGTCTGAACAGGAAAGTTGTTGTTTAAAGTCCATTAGTTGGTGTTGGAAAACATTCACATATAGGAAAATATGTCTGATAAAAGTAGTTTAGGAACAATAGTGATTGAAGATTTGATTTATTTATATATGTGTGTACACACACACACACACACACACACACACACACACACACACACACACACACACACACACACACACACACACACACACACACACACACACACACACACACACACACACACCTCAAACTCTTAATTACAATTCTCTAGCTAATGATTTGTAACATATAGAAAATCAATAAATGATATAGAATAAATTCCAAATCAATCCAGTGGAATGGCCCCGTTAAGACCACCCCTCTCTCGATCCCCATTCGTGTTCCAACATCAAACTACAAACGCAATGTGTTCACAGGACACATTTGTGTTTCTGTGATTATGTCCCAATGTCTTTTTGTCTTGTTTAATTGTTGTGTTACCTGTTGCGCAACCTCTGGCTTGGGCCCCAGCTCCAGGAGGCGCCGGGCGAAGCTGGCTGCCGTCTTGAAGTTCCTCAGCTTGAAGAAGAGGTTGAGAGCGGTACGCAGCACCAGCACCATGTGAACAGGCTGCAGGTTGCAGTGGGTGAAGTAGGCGGCCATCTGTGGTGGTCAGAAGTTCATCATGCCCGTTAGCGACATGACAGACAGGCTCGTTTACACACACACACACACACACACACACACACACACACACACACACACACACACACACACACACACACACACACACACACACACACACACACACACACACACACACACACACACACACACACACACACACACACACACGTCTAATAACGTCCATCAGGAGTGCATGAGGAGCAATCAAGTCAGTCAGTCCCAGTTAATCCCTATACCATTTTACTGATGCAATCCAATGGATATGAAGAAATACAATGACTATATGAAACTACTAGATCACAACTTAAGCAAACAATTGCCAGTAGATCCGTTTAAACATACATTCTGACTAGTGACCAGGTTAAGGTTCCTGTAAAACCTAGAGATGTGGTTTTTACCTCACACAGCCTCTTCTGCTGATCCAGTGTGTCTTTAGGCAACTTCTTCCTCTCCGTCTCCATGGTCAGACCCACGATGTACTCTCTGCATATGGTGATCAGCTGCTGAGCCTGGCACACACACACACGCACACACACACACACACACACACACACACAATGTAACATTTACATGGCAAGATACCTTTAAAAGACAAGGGAACTACAATGAAGAAATGACAGAGATTCACCGTGTGTCAGTCCCCTCAATGCGCATTCATGTGAAGAAAAGTAAACTGACCATAGCTGGTTAAAGCCAATACCATGTTTATTCAATGAGAAACTCAATCACCATGGCTAGACACCCGTTCAATGTGCTCAGTCTTACAAGTTACATCATAGATTATAGTGTAGTTGTATGCAAATTCAACAAATACAGTACATTGGGTAACACACTAGCCTTAGTACCAATCTTTGCCTCTTAACCCCCTTACTCAACCTGGAGAGCATGGTTTAAACAGCGGAACCATTGCCTTAATCTCTCTCGTGGATTTCTCTCCATCGCCTGTATGTCGGGGAACCAGAAATGTCTTCCCCAGCGAACTCACCTCGGCGATCTCCTGCTTGTTGTCCACCACCAGCAGCGGCACGGAAAGCAGGATGACCCGGAAGCGCTCCACAGCCTCCTCGAAGCGGCCGGATGTGGTCAGCTGATAGCACTGCTGCAGGCGGGCGATGAGGTCGGAGAGACGCAGGCCCACGGCGGGAAGACCCTGTTTGGCCCCGCAATCCTAGTGGAGAAATGATGATGATATGTTAAAGCTGCCGTAGGTAAGATTCAAGAGTTGCAAAGAGAGAGAGCAGGAAAGAGCAAGACCCTCTCTGCTTCCTGATGTGTTGTGTTGCGTTTCACGCATCTGTGATTGACAGGCAAAAACATCTAATCAAGGAACGCAAACTACCGTTTCTGATTGGCTGAAATCGGTGCTCCAGTTTATATGGTGTGTGACATCACCTGGCACCAATTCGAGCCAATCAGATACACCAATTGAAACAACCGATTTTCACTCGGGGGTGGCGCTGTCCCCGAGGTTTGATTTTAACGTCTGGTGACTCTTTAACTACAATTTCAACTGAGTGATACCAAACACGGTGTACCTTCCAGTTCCTCTGGGGGTGGCCTCGCAGGCAGGGCAGGGAGGGCAGGCCCAGGTAGCAGGTGCGGCCCCGGGAAAGCGTCTGCATAAACAGAGACTTGTAGGGCCCAAAGTTCACCACTCCCACCTGGTCATGGAGCAACTGTAGATAATGTAGAGAACGTTAGCGTCGTAGTGTTGTTATCTGCACATATCCCGAATACCATAATCATAAGCCTTGATAACACATTGAACAGTTCACTTAATTTACTTAATTTTTAAAAAGAATGGGGACTTCATTTTGTATTTTTTTTTTTATACACATAAAGGTTGAGGATTTAATATTGGCACACCCGTACATACATACCCATTTACAACAAAACAAGTTTACAAAGAAAACATCTTCCCACTCGTTATGTTATGTATGCATGCGTGGCCGTACCCTCGTGGCGGTCTCGAAGGAGCCTGCCAGGACGTGGTCCACTGGCAGCTGGGAGTTGTTGCACCACGTCTGGGTGGGGCTCAACCCCTTGGTGGGCGGGACGAAGAAGCCGTCCTCGGCCCCGCCTCCAACGCCTGACGCTATATCCTATTGGCAGAGGAACCAATCAGTCAGATTCAATTATTTATTTGAAAAAAATGTTTTTTTTTGCAACATGGGTGATTATCTCCACTAGTTCCCATTTATATAAGTTCTGCTTAAGTTTTCACCCCCTTTTGTTCAATATATTTGTGCATGTTTCCTATTCTTCTTACCGTTTCATGAGTTGTATGTACTGTGCAACATCTCTATGCATCAAGCATTGTTTATTGCACTTCAGAACTTCTTCATGTTCAACATCAACACATTTGACAGCTGTAATATCTGTACTACGTATATAGTACACACACTATATCCTTGTCCTCAATATAAGAAACGATAGAAATAAGCCAAGTGGCACTCGTCTTTCTCTCACCAGCTCCGGGGGCAGGTCGAGGTCTTCCTCCACCTCCCAGCCTCCTCCCTCATCCTTCACCAGTCCTCCCTCGTCCCCGAGACTGTCCTGGGCGTCCTTGAAACTATCTGGGGGAGGAGCGGCCAATCAATCAATCGGTCAACCGACCAATCGGGCTGCTTCTTTGTCATACTGTTGCGTTCTGTCTGGAGGGTCTAATCAATGTCTTGTTGTGGGTGTCTTAGAGTATTTATTTGTCGGGGACGGCACTAAAACAAGGAGGACTTAAAGCACGACGTCCTCACCTTCATCCAGCTGGAGCTCTGCGTCCTCTCCCCAGTCCTCCCCACCCGGGGCCTCCATGTCCAGGTCGGCCGCCATCTGACCCACCTTGCCTGAAACAGCAAGCGGTTAACAGCTATTCAGAGTCAACCCACACACATATACACGGTCAGTGAGTGAGTGTGAGTGTGTGTGTGTGTGGGTAACAGGGGACTAAGGGCCTCACCCTTGGCTGCGATGGCCCCCTCGAAGAAGCCCTTGGAGACGGTCAGCAGAGGCCAGTTGGTGTCCAGGGGGTTGATGGGGGGTGGGGGCTGCAGCAGCTGGGCGTTGGGGTCCACCTCTGGAATCTACGAGCCATCAGTTACAGTACATGAGCAACGCCGCGGTTCCCGAGACCCCCGCGGTCGCCGGGGACACAGCCCCACTCCATCCACTGAGATGGCA
>OOFB01009375.1:13124-23398 GCA_900323305.1 Trachyrincus murrayi | reverse complement strand
TTTGCATACCCTATGTCAGTTTTGCCATGGTGCAAAACCCATTGCAGTAAACCTTGGATCCTTAGTGTCATAAAACACTTTGTAAACCCTGGATCCTTAGTGTCATGAAACACTTTGTAAACCCTGGATCCTTAGTGTAATAAAACACTTTGTAAAAAATGAAGGCTTTTGTACTTTCACAGAAAGCCTTTGTTCAGGGTTAGTTTTATCTGTTTCTCATCTCTCCCATTCTGCTCAGTTGAATGCGTGCATGAATCTTCTTGAATCTTGAATCTTGAATTTCACATTTTGTCCATTCTTGTTCATGTTGTGTGTGTGTATGTGTGTGAATATTTTGATGCCGTAATATCCTCAGCCTCTGTCTATAAGTAACATTGGAGGCTGGACTGTGTGCAGAAACCACAACTGTTTCGGCCGGTGTGTAAATGTTGATGCATATGGGGTAGAGTTTCATTTTGAGGTTTCTGGGTAAATGTCTTTAGAAGCAGGCAACAACAAACAACACAACCTCTGTTCTTCCTGTCTGAGTCTATCTTATCACATCTTCAAAGCATAGGAAGAGACAGATAATCTGCTTCTTTTGTGAGAGTCATGACGGTCTGAGATAAATCATTGTGGTTTTCACACAGAGTGTGTGTTGGAACAGAGGAAGACAAACGTCTTGTCTTGTTACAAATTGAATTTTGAAGTTTGATTGTTATTAGTGGTGCTGTAGTAGTAGTAGTATCATCATCATTCATATTATTTCAAAGAGAAAATCATATAAGTTTAATAGTTTTCTTTTTCTTTAAGCCATTGGTGTACAAACTGGCCTCTTATAAAAACCCTGACCTCTAGTGGAAAGATGTAGTGATACAACCCTAACCTCACAGACACAGCGAGGGCCGGACCCCTGACCTCTAGTGGACAGATGTAGTGATACAACCCTAACCTCACAGACACAGCGAGGGCCGGATGCTGTAGGGCTGGTAGGACCTTTATGTTCCTTCCTACGTCCAGGGATTCATACATTTCATACAGCATTATTAACTATTAAGTACAGCATTATTAATTATTAATTACTTATTTGGGCATTTTATTCCAGGGAGACATTTTTTGCATGACTGGGTATTGGTGGTTGCTGGTAGCTGTGTTGAGAAAACCAGAAAGATAGTGAAATAATGAATATGACGCATTACTGCCCCCAATGTGTAATGTGTTAAAGGTTACTGAATAATATGACGGTACCATTAAACTTCACCAGAGTAACCCTCTTCCATTTCATTTTACCAACACTGCCCAAAGAACACCTTTTCCCTACATATTGCCAAAACACTCTCAAGAAATACGTTACAAAATAAAACAAATGCTCAAATTAAACAACTGTGTTGTATTTAAATCTAGTCAGCATTGAACCTGTAAACAATCAAAGAAATTGGACGGCTAGCAGTGCTTGCAGCCGTCCAAGCTTTTTAAAAGAAAGAAAACGATATCAAATCATCACAGCAATGCATTTCATTGTGTATTATGTTTCAATTTGTTTAAGAAGGACCCAAATGCATGTTAAGCTGCTGTCTCCTGGAAGGTTTGAGCAAAACATGTTGATGTTTAGTATTGTTTGACATATTAATAATGTTACTATTGTTGGTAAAACACACACACACACACACACACGCGTTCTTGAAACCAGCAGCCCTGCTCTGAGTCACGGATTGGAATGAACTGCTATTTGCTGCTAGCCTCCTTGTCGCTAGGTTCATGGCAAGTAATCAGGGAATCACTCAGTAACAACGTTTTTTCAACGTTGTTGTTGCTAGGGTCATGTCTACTTGTTGCTAGGGTGATGTCTACTTGTTGCTAGGGTCATGTCTAGTTGTTGTTGCTAGGGTCATGTCTACTTGTTGTTGCTAGGGTCATGTCTACTTGTTGTTGCTAGGGTCATGTCTACTTGTTGCTAGGGTCATGTCTACTTGTTGTGCTAGGGTCATGTCTACTTGTTGCTAGGGTCATGTCTACTTGTGTTGCTAGGGTCATGTCTACTTGTTGTTGCTAGGGTCATATCTACTTGTTGCTAGGGTCACGTTTACTTGATGTTGCTAGGGTCATATCTACTTGTTGCTAGGGTCACATTTACTTGATGTTGCTAGGGTCATATCTACTTGCCACTTTTTGTTGCTAGGGTACTTTCTAAAGTACTGAAGTGAGGGAGGAGGTGATGAAACCAGTCCACCCTGTGTGCTGAAAACACAGAGCCCTAAACAGAAGCCACACTGTCCTGAACAGGTTTCCCTTGACCTGACGCCCACAATGGATACAAGAGGACAAAAGGTGTTCATGTGTGTGCACATAGCTCAGAACCAGGGAATGTTCAGACTGACAGCTGACATATTGTGATTTGTTGTTTTGATCGCTTTAATTCAAAATAACCATGACAATATGTCTACGAGATCCCAATCTGGATCAAAATATAGATTAGAAGATGGATTAGGATATGAATTAGAATCTGGATGAAAATCTGGATGAAAATCTGGATGAAAATCTGGATGAAAATCTGACTTCTGTGTTTTGATTAATTCTGATATTTGCCTGCCTACTGTTTCCACCAAAAAGTTGGACCATCAACGGATTTAAAGCAGTACTATCTTATATTAGAAAATAGCCACGCATAACGCAGACTAAAGCCTAAACTTACCTTACCAGAAAGAGTACTGAAAGATCTTACTGACGTAGAAGTACTGTTACTTTGATGTAATTGTACTCAAGTAGAAGTAAACGTACTGGTATATAAAAAAACAAAGTAAAAAGCAGGTCATTTAAAAAGAGTACAAATGACTTATGAGTTTCAAATGAGTTACTTTTAACAAAGCATTTTCACACAAGCACCAAATGATGGAGAGGCAACAATGTGAGTATCTTGATTTTTCTAAAACTAACCACTATGAGGCTGAATCAAATCAGGGTGACGACAGGTGATTTTATATGATTGGCCTGTTGAGTGGGTGGGCGTAAAGACAAAAGTTGCCAGTTCTTGGAACTGTTGTTTGCATTATCTTCATTAAATACCTAAATACCTCTGAGTTCATGTCTGCATTTGGGTCCTGGTCCAGAAATATTACACTCTCCTATCTTACCTTACCTTACCTTAGCTGAACAGCTCCACTACAGGGTACACCTGATCTTAAGTCTCCCTTACCTTACCTGAACAGGGTATACCTGATCTTAGGTCTCCCTTATTTTACCTGAAGAGCTCAGAGAGGTTGTGGGGTTGACCACATGCTTCCACAACCAGTGTGCGATGGGGAAGATAGTGAACAATTCTCTCCTTCAAAATGTCAATAAACTCTGTTGACAGACTGACGGCTGAAAGAGAAAAACTATGCCGGTCACTACCAGTCTGGGAAGGCAAACTCTCTCTCTCTCTCCCTCTCTCTTCTGTAACTCATAAGTTGTGTAAATGTGTTCAAATAAAAATTCTCAAAATTCTCTTCGTGTGTGTGTGTGTGTGTGTGTGTGTGTGTGTGTGTGTGTAAAGATTACCTCTTGAGTTGTCGACACAGACAATAATACTAATCAAGAAGTCAGTATCTATAACCTTAGTAGCGAAGTAAAAGACACATGCAAACATTAAAATATAAGATTATTATTATTATTATTATTAACAATGCATAATAACTAATATGAATATTTATGAATAATAATTCAAATACTTTGTTCTGGGTTTGAACCATAATGTCCACAGTCTACCTGTAGGCATCCTAGAGCAAGATGCCTCCTAGCCCCTACCTGCTCCTTAATGACCTGCCTCCTATAGCCCCTACCTGCTCCTTAATGACCTGCCTCCTAGCCCCTACCTGCTCCGTAATGACCTGCCTCCTAGCCCCTACCTGCTTCTTAATGACATGCCTCCTAGCCCCTACCTGCTCCTTAATGACCTGCATTTGAATTCACTTTAAGTCACTTTGGGTAAGTGTCTGCTAAAATTAACTCTAAATAGTCAAGCATCTGAGTAATGTGGGGTGGGGTCCTCTCTACACACCTGGGTGTGCACACATACTTCCGATGTTCGTCATACTACACTCCGATTCATACAAGGAATGCTGCTAACGTATGGGCCAACGTGTGTGTGTGTGTGTGTGTGTGTGGGTGTGTGTGCAAGTTTTTGTGTGTGACAATTCACGTTGTAGAAAGGTGATACATGTGTGCTAGCAACAGGTGATTAGCAATTTTAGAATCAGCCCAATCATTATATTCCCAAATTTACCGTCTGGGATCAATGAAGTATTATCTTATCTTAGATATCTTTCCATCCAACTGATATTCGCTTAAATGTGCATATTCATTAAATAAAAAATGTATATAATCACATTTATATATTTTGTTTTCAACAGTGGTTGACGGCTCTAGAAACTAGATTAACTAAAATGATAGACAATAAACAAACATATTCTAAAAATAATTACATTGTTATTGACTATTTAAAAAGTATGAGTTAACATATAAAGTATGAGTTAAGTGTATGTATTGTTAAAATAATCGTATATTTATAAGTAAATACATGAATATTATATTAAAAAACTATGTAAATATATGAATATTATTTATTTAAAAAACTATAAGAAAATATAATTTATTTAAAAAACTATAAGTAAATATTCTTAATTTAAAGTAAATATCCTTTATATCATTTATTTAAAAAACATAAGTAAACAATATAATTTAAAAACATAATGAATGGTGTAGGCCTAACATGGCTAGCGCGTGGGGCTGGTTGTCAGTGCTGCTTATCAATCAACCATGAACCACACTCACACACGCAAACACACACCTCATTGTCTCTCACATACTCTCTTTATCTCTCTCTTTCTTTCTCTCTCTCTCTCTCTCTCTATCTTTATCTCTCTATCTTTCTTTCTCTCAATACTGTACAGACAAAAACACCTGAGCGCACTTTCTCCTTCGTACACAGAGTCTCGATCGGACAGGTCTGGGTTGGCCCGATCCTCGGGAACACATAACAGTCACAGCAGGACCACAGCAGCACTCAGTTGGATCCAGATTCCAGAAGGTAAGTTTAGTTGATCCCTCATAGGACTTCAGCATTAAGCTTCCTAACCCTAAACAACGCTGTGGTACTGGTTGGATGAAGCGTTGGACTCAACACATTAATTAAAGTGTGTTAATTCAACATCAGATATAAAAACATAATTAAGATTATGCGGTTATGTTCTTAGTCTCCCCGTGTATATGATGGGGTTGTCTATTTTAAACTGGTCAGAACTTTGTTTTAAAAGATTGTCGATGATAAGTCCATGCATGCAGGTACATAAATTCTCATCTTGAACACTTATTTGATAAGAACAATATTATAATATAATTTATAATATTTTGTAATCAATTAATCACTCAGGTTTTTTTGTATTTTTTGTATTGTATTTTATATCAATATTCTATTTTTTGTTGAACACTTTTCATAGTATGTATCTGATTTTAAGAATACCCGTCTGTGTTTCTCTCTGACTGTCTCTCTCTCCTCAGGTGCTGCCACTCTACCCCGTTACACCTGGTTGGTTGTGATTCACCTGCCGTGTGTTTGGCTAGCTTGTTACTCTCAGCTGTTCAGATCCAGAAAGGTCAGCAGACGTCCTGCCTGGATAGTTTCAAGTGGTGGAAATCAACCGAACAGGAACGTGTGTTCCTTACACTCAAGTCTCAAGTGAACCTCCTCCACCTCCTCCTCCTCCATCATGACCTCCACAAACACAAGCTCCCTCCTGCCCCTCGGGTTTTTCTCCTTCCTGTTGTCCTCTGTGCTCTGCTTCCAGCCTCTCTTCTCATTGGTGGGAAATTCATCCACTCACCTTGACATCACACAGAGGGCGGTCCTCTACAAGTCAGCCGAGGTGTGTCGGGTGTTGGCCTCCGCAGAGGGCCGAGACTTCAGCCTGACGGTGGGTTGTCTTTACTCTTAGTGAGTAGGTGGTCTTCACTCTTAGGGTGGTCTACAGAGTGTGGTTTTCTCTGTATTTAATTTGTAGTTTTCTCGGTCCGCAGTTAGCAGTTGTCTGTCCTCAGTTTGTAGTTTTCTCAGTCCTCAGTTTGTAGTTTTCTCTGTCCTCAGTTTGTAGTTTTCTCTGTTCTCAGTTTGTAGTTTTCTCTGTCCTCAGTTTGTAGTTTTCCCGCTCCTCAGATTGACGACAGCTTGACGGTCTCCAAGGTGCAGGAGGCGTGCTCCACCAGCCGATCCTCGTTCCTCTCCACCATCATGTTCCAGACGTCCATCACCAAGATGTACCTGAGCAACGCTGCAGTGGACATGGTGCTGGCGCTGAGTGAAAAGCACCACTTCGACGACGAGACCTTCCAGGGAGGACGTGATGTCATCACGGCAGGTATAGTGGGAGGAAGTAGGAGGGCCAGAGGAGCATGTCAGAGGAATCTAAAGCCCAAATTAAAGACCTGGGGCGTTTGCCCCCATTTTAAACCCCATTTCAAAATCCTTCCATCACTAATTACAGCCAAACCATATCACGTAGGTTCATAATCGTTGACGGGGGAAGAGATTATTTAATTATTTTACTGTTACAGCCAATAAATGTAAATGTTTTACCTTAATTGCTGAGAATATGTACTTTATATCGTAACTTCCACTTGTTTCCATGATATCTACCACACTACCTCGTCCATTCTCGACCAATCACAAGAGAGCACAACAATTGACGTTCGTCCAACAGCGAACATAAGCAAAAGCAAAAGCAACTTTGTGACTTGGGAAAGCGACACAAAGCCAAACAGATGTGGACACCGATGTGGTTTGGTTACAAAACCTTGCACCCATGCTATTTTACTTCGTACAATCGATGATGAAACAAATTACTTTTGTAGAAACTGCTAGACTCAACTGTCTAAATTAACCAAGGATTCTAAGCTAGGGTAGAATTGAACTGCACCATGGGAATAGTGGTTCTTGTACGTTTGGTGCGATAAGGTACACAGTCTTTCCTAGTGTACGGGTTCTACTGAATACATAGAACCTGTACACAAATTTTGAGAAACGGGTTCTTCTGGATTTACTAAAACACTGCACTGATTCTGTCTCTGAGGACAATTCTTTCATATTATGTTCGGCCATTAAAAAACCCAATGAATGATTCCCTGCAACTCGTTTTGAGGTATAATCACAAAAGAGTACCACAGAAACAATTCTAGTTGTTCATCTTCTGCTTCCTAGGCGTGTCTGCAGTGAAGGCCAGCGTGAAGCTGGAGAACTTTGTGGCTGGAAGGCTGAACCTGGGACGCGTCTGTCACACCCTACAGGTGGGCTGGAGGGAGGCAGGGAGGGGTGGGTAGGCAGATGGAGGGGTAGGTGGAGGGGTCGATGGAGGGATGAATGAATGGATGGAGGGTGGGTGGATGGAGGGAGGGGTGGATGGATGGGGTTGGTCAGATGATGGTAGATAAAGGGAGGGTTGATGGAGGGGTGGATGAATGGAGGTAAGGAGGGGGTGGGTGGAGGTAAGGAGGAGGTGGGTGGAGGTGAGGAGGGGGTGGGTGGAGGTAAGGAGGGGGTGGGTGGATGGAGGGATGATTGACGGAGAGGGTGGGTGGGTCGAGAGATGGTTGGGTGGATGGAGGGACGGGTGGAGGAATGATGGAGGGATAAATGGACGGAGGTAGGACGGGATGATGATTGGAAGTATGACGAGCATGCTCTGCTGGTAAAGCCGCCAGATAGCGTGTCCCTCTGTAATCTTTAATTCTTTAACCAGGACTTCTACAGCCACAGTAACTGGGTAGAACTAGGGAACAAGGCCCCCTACAGCGCCCTCATCAGGCCAGACCGACAGCTGGACAACCTGGCAGGTAGGGAGTCCTCCTGACACAACAGCTACTTTGAAAAAGGTTTATTTATTATTATTTAAGTCTTCTTGGGCCAAACAAATGGCCATATAGGGGAGGCCTGTAATACACCGCCTAGCTACAGAGGCTTTACAGCTAGTTGTTATTGTGTAATCCAAACAAAACCCATACTTGAGCAGTTTGACTCTCTTCAAAGATGAATGTGTCTTTGGTTTCACTAGAAGTTGTAGTATTCCTCTGAACTCACTGCAGGCCCGAGCGTCCCAACCTGTCGGAACTGCACCGATGGGGATTGCACCAACAACCTCCTGCCAGATGTTCTGCAACAAGGGCTCCTCACATCTGGCTACTTCAATGTGTTCTCCTCAGCCAAGCCAGCAGGTAACCAACCGCTAAACTATTTAGTCGTTTAGGACAAACCTTTTCATGCTGTGAGCACCCAAACCACGCTTGACCCTCTCAAAGACCACTCACTGTCAGGCTGAAGTCTCAACAGAGCCTCATCAGAGGCCACCTGGCACGCCTCAGTCGACTTCATCACCCAGAACACATTTTGAGCCAATCAGAATGATCCCACGCAATAATCTCAGATCCACCCCACGTTTCACCACCAGGTAAATGCAGCCACGGTGGGGTGTTCGACGAGACCAGCCACCAGAACCCGGTCGGCGGGATCAACAAGGATGACCCCGGGGCCAGCCACGGGGACCTGCACCACCAGGCCGCCGGCCTGGCCGTCAACGCTACCATAGAGATGCTGGAGGACATCCGATTGGCTGTCGGAGACAAGAACTTCCTGCGGTACGGAAGTTGCAAACTCTAGCCAGTGTGAGAGTTATTTAAATAGCGGTTACTATTCCATCATCAACTGATAATCTATGTTGTGGGAAAAATACGCTGGCACGGTTCAATTCCCATGTCCTGTTTTAAGGGATTCTCGAGATACTGGAGCGCTCACTAATGTAAAGTATAGTGCTCAAACTTTGAGCGGTGTTACCAGTGGCGTGTCCAGACTTTTTTGACTAGGGTGGCCCAAGTGGGGCACTGACTTATGCAGAGGTGGCATAGCGAAATGGTCCCACTGCTAAGCCCTGGAGACAAGACCAGCATAACTTCTTAATGACGTGTGGTTGACCACGCCTCTCAAATCCAAACTTCTTATTCTTCTCTGGGTTTTTGGCAGGCTAGACACTACTCTGGCGCATTCGGTTCACTCGTCAAACAGTTCAAACTAAGTCCTGCCTCTGACTGGGCAGATAATCAATCATAGTTTAGGATAGTGGGGTGGCCAATCAGATTCCAGGGGTGGCCCATGCCACCCCAGGCCACTCACTGGATACGCCACTGTGTCTTAACGCTTCAGACTGCCATGTTAGGTGATGTTTCAGTTCACATCGGCTCCATCCGACAGCCATCTGACGCAAGTGAAGACGGAGCCGGTATGAAATAGACATGTGTGAAATTACACAGCGCTTTACACTTGCGCGACGTTTTGGTGTGAATTGTGGGTAATCCAAACCCTGGAGGTGGCTTCCTTCATGCTCCCCTGCTCTGCGCTGGTCCAGGTTGATGGGCCTGTCCCAGTCCTCTGTGCTGTGCTTCGTCATCGACACCACGGGCAGCATGAGCGATGACATCGCCGAGGCCAAGAGAGTCTCCTTCTCCATCATAGACAGCAAGAGAGGAACACAGGAGGAACCCTCTGCCTACATCCTGGTCCCCTTCAACGATCCAGGTCTCTGTCTGCCTGGCTGTCTGCCTCTCTGTCTGTCTGTCTGTCTGCCTGCCTTCCTTCCTGCCAGGTGACATCACAAGCACCGATTTCAACTGTAACCAATGAAACCAATATTCATTCACCTTTGTGCCTCTTTTGTGATGTCCAGGTTTCGGCCCGTTGCTCATCACCACGGACGCAGACGTGTTTAAAGCCAGCATCAACAGGTTGACAGCATCTGGAGGAGGAGACATACCAGAACTCTGCCTGTCTGGACTGCAGGTGGGACTCTCTGCTTCCACATCGCCTTCATAATATCATTACTATTCACGGTTACTCGTAGATACAAGTTATTAAGAAGCAGATTGGGGTTAGGCTACAGATAGACAGATATTGCTTGTTATTGCTTCATTCCTTATTGCTTCTTTCATCTTTATCTTGAGAACCTGATTATCTCCGCGTTTTGTCTCCCTGCGACCAGCTGGCGCTGACGGCAGCTCCACCCTCCTCGGAGATCTTCGTCTTCACTGATGCTCCCGCCAAAGACGCACACCTAAAGGGTGCCATCACCGCCCTAATAGAGAGCTCCAAGTCTGTGGTGAGTCTGTCTGTCTGTCAGACTGTCTTCATGTCTGTATGTCTGTCTGTCTGTCTGTCTGTCAGACTGTCTTTCTGTCTGTATGTCTGTCTGTCAGACTGTCTCGGGGGGGGGGGGGGGGGTTAT
>OOFB01009362.1:14903-36617 GCA_900323305.1 Trachyrincus murrayi | reverse complement strand
AACAATATAATTAAAGACTAATTTGTTAACTTCACTCATGACTTTTCACTCTGAAATGCACATTATGGAAAACATTGCCTTCCATGTTCCTTGAATATAAAAAGAAAAAAAAGGTTTTGGCAGCCGTCCCCAGAGCCAAAAGAGCCAGCATACTTGTATGGGCTCTTCGGGAGAGGGTGAACATGAATGCTTAAACAGAGAAAAATGCCAAAAGGGGAGAGGCATGAATTATACTGGTGGAGGAAAGGTGGCCTAGACTAGCCTAGGCCGCAGTCTGTACAGTACACATGATGGAGTACTCCTTTACACAAGTACAATTTCAAAAGAAAACAATTCATATGAGCAAAGTGCACAATGAGTATAACATTGAGGTGAAGAGGTGCTGCAAGAGGAATAGCCGTGCCTTTGAGGCCTGCATGATTGGAGTGGAAATAAACTTCCTAGGAAAAATAGTTTGACGTTTTCATCTGGACCAGATATTCTACTATAGATGACGTAGCCGCTCGGTGCAGCACCTATCCCGTCTCTAGCCCATCTGGTGTTAGTTGCTGCTCTGGAAGGCCCCCTGTGCTGCGGAAGAGGCTGCTGTGGTAGCGGCCGACTGGAAGGATTTGTTGGTGAACACGCCCTGGGAGAACTCCTGCTGGGCCTTCTGGAAACTGGCTCCTGTGCGCCGGTAATTGCTGTGCACCTGTGTGGAACCAAGACAATACATTTGAACATTTAGGGCCTGGCTTAGGTGTTAGAAAATATCGATACCGTGTCAACTATCGGAATCTATACTATCTACCTCAATATTGTGTGTTGATTTTTAAAAACACTATATCGATTGTTAAGGTAACATAAAATACGTGTTCTTCAATGTGTTGTTTATACCTCCGACCACTAAGTGGCTGCTGCTGTGTTGTAGCCGTTCTAAACACCACCACAGAAACACTAAATATGTCCTACTGTTCCTCTATTCGAAATGGACAAATCAAGAGGTAAACTGTTACAACCCGACGGCTTGCACATGTAAGCATTTATTTAGCCAATTTTTTTTATTTTTCATGTGTATCGGCAAATTCTTGCAAGTAAAATGTATTGATTTTCTTTAGATAACGTTTTAGACAAAAAGGAGAATGAATGGACCAGACGCATAGAAAAACTCACCATCTTGAGGAGGAAGATGGACAGAGCAGCACAGATGGTGAAGAAGATGGCCACCACCATCATAATGGCCCCGACCGCAGTGTTATTGCCGATGGCGGTGAATGCGGTAATCCAGCCACTGAAGATGAAGGGGGTAGTGGGTGATGTCGTCAAAGAAAACACGCTTGCAATAGTAAGGCAATACTATAGTGACTCCATCACTAACCCAAAGTACACCCACCCCACGGTACAGCTCTATTACACTACAAATGGTGCCTTTTCGATGGAATACTGGAGTGACCTATTTGATGCACCATGGAAGCCAAAGTGCGGCTGTAAGTTAGACAGACAGGCAAGCTGGGTTTAATAAGCAACAAGAGAAGCATGCTCGGTGAGGAAGAACAGAAGGCAAAGATTCACAGCTGGCGTTGCATGTGCTGTAAAAAGTTATTATTTTAATTTAATTGAAGATGTTTTGCTTAGCTGTCCCAAGCATTTTATATAAAATATATAATTTGATTAGATTAGAAAAATGAAGTATGATATTGATTTTTGTCCTTCCAAAGTTAACACAGGAAAACAACGAGAGCTTCAGTTCTTCATTTAAATACGGCATTATGACGGCATTTGTATTGCATTATTGGCATTTGGATTTGATGCAATCAGCACTATTGGAAAAAAACATGTATTAATTGATGAATACTAGAGGAAGGGAATCTTTGCACAGGCAGTAGACAGCGGAAGCAGAGACTTACAAAGAAGTTACCAGGACAGAGAGACAGACAGCAGGCTAGAGGCTGAAGGATGGAAGGTCTCTGTCGGAAGAGATACCGAGAGGCAGTGGAGGGAGAGGAGAGACGACAGGCCAGCTCACAAACTTGAAAAACATGCGTACACCTACAATATTTTAAGCGCAAATTTTGGCCTTCATATTAACCTTTAACAGAATAGCGGGCTAAAGACGAGAACCTCTGACGCCAGGTAGAATAAAGTGCCATGTTTAAAGGTTTAAGCAGCACAGATATTTTTTTTATCATTATTAAAAGCCATGAGTCTTAGTATTTTATTGGAGAATGTATGTTGCAATATCATGTTCTGTATATTTTAAATGTGGATATTGCCAGTGGGAAGAAAACACAGTCAAGATTGGACTTACCTGTTGCCCCAATTGGGGATGCCGACTGACTGGATGACGAAGATCACCACTTGGGCGAAGAACACCATGAAGAAGAAGAAGAAGCTAAAGGAGCTGTCGGATCTGAAAATAACAAACAGTTGGTTTCCATGTACATAATAATAATAATAATAATAATAATAATGTGAAATTAGATGCCAAGCTTACTCTATAAACAGAGCGCACATAGACTGCGTTGTACTTGCCTATTAGTTCCCCATTCATCGAACATCGAGTGGAAGATATCTCAAAATAACGTTCACCTGATATCACTGCGTTGTATGCTTGCTATAATCCAAAGTAGTCAAACAGATTTTTAAGACGCGTTTGACTGCAAAACGCTGCACAGAAGAGTGAATACTCCGGCGCATGCGCACATTCTGCAAAGTGGGACATATCTGGCATTTGCGGTCAAACGCGTCTTAAAGGTAATATTTTGAAGACTTTTGCCAACAAATGCAGTCATATCGGTGAGTGGTGACTTTTTTTTCAATATCTTCCACTCAATGTTCCATGAATGGGGAACTAACAGGCAGGACATAGAGCGCTAAGTACAACGCAGTCTACATGCGCTCTGTTTATAGAGAAGCCTTGGCTTCTCTGGAGTGCTCGCTGATTGGACGGGACACTCACTTGAAGGCCTTGTACACTGGTCGGTACCAGCAGAGGAAGGAGCAGGGTGTGAAGAGAATCACCCAGAGGATGGAAAGGCCAAAGTCTACGCCGTGAGACGTAGCCGTGGTGAAGAGAGCCAAGCAGGCCAGAAGGTTGAGGAACAGTGTTACACAGTTGACTGTCGAAGGGGGGGATGTGGAGGGGAAAACAAGAGAGTTGTTGAAGATATCAATGATGATGATGATGATGATGATAACTAGCATGTAGTCTCTTTACGTTGCCAAATTGTAGATAGTAGTCAATTTGTTCATACTCTTTCGTTACCCACATGAACCCTTCTGTCTGCACACAACCAAAACATCCTATTGAAATCCCCCCCTGCATTACACACTCAACCTTGATTTGTCAATTCTACTCGTCCCCAAACAGAAACCAGCATGCAGTTAATGCCTCAAATATTGTCGCCTCCCTACAAATGTATGCTTAAAGCCTATGGCTTTAGCAGACGTCTGGTTATAGATATTAGTCTGTACGCAACACTATTGGTCATAAGATTGAGTAATTGAGAGGAAGTGACATGCCCCGATTATTCACATTTCAGCGGCCTTCCCATCAGACTTTATTGAAAAGTCTGATTTGTGAGAGTACATGGTGGCTGAATAGAATTTTGTATCTTTATGTGGCCAGTTTCAAACAGCAGATGGAATATCTACACTGACCTACAACAGATTTAATGGGGAAAAAAATGTATGTACCAATATTGCAGTAATCAACAAATGCCTTCATGTACTAAAAAAATTGAGCGAACAAAAAGCTGTAACAATTGGGCTAAACTCAATGAAATAGTAAGCCATTGAAACGTGGATTAACATTGAAACATTAGTTAATTAATTATCATATATCATACGACCCACTCAAAATGCCCTCCGACCCACCAGTTGAGAATCACTTGAGAATCACACAATTATTATTTTATTTTATTCTATTTTTATCTAGTATAGTAGTTTTTGGATTTATATATATTTTGTAATTCCGTGTTCTGCCTTTTTACCTACCTCATTGTGTGTGTTTTCGTAAGTTATGCGTGTTTTTTGTCATCTATGTGAATTGCTGCTGCAACACTTAAATTTCCCTATGGTGAAAAATAAAGTGCTCTATCTATCTAACGTATCAATAACCATTACTCAAAGTTGATACTATTACACAAACATACTTCCAGTAAACCTTGCGCTGATGATGGTACTCATTCAACAACAGGTAACACAATGTCCTCCCATTGCTTTACATTGCCATCTTGGTGTACTCACACATCC
This sequence comes from Trachyrincus murrayi, assembly GCA_900323305.1. Taxonomy (NCBI): domain Eukaryota; kingdom Metazoa; phylum Chordata; class Actinopteri; order Gadiformes; family Macrouridae; genus Trachyrincus; species Trachyrincus murrayi. The sequence continues at coordinate 32,384 of OOFB01009362.1, read as the reverse complement.
ACAGGTAGTACATCATCTTGCAGACCCTGCGGTGCTCCTCTGGGATGTCCTCGGAGAAGTCCTGGTAGAAGCAAGGTTTGATGGGAAAGACTTTTGGGAGAGGAGGCCAGTTGTTCTGCTTGCCTGTTTATGCAAAGAGAACAGAGAGTTAAAGAATAACCCCAATCAGATAGATCCCACAATTTGCTGCCACCTTTGATTAAATGTCCTCTGTAAGTCTAAATGAATGTAGATGGAATTCATTGACAAAACATGGTTAAAAGCCAGCATTAGTAGCAACCTCTTGTGGCTGTGGTTTATTAGACATCTAACAGACTTAAGATTCTACTGCGTTTCATGGATGTCACTGGCATCATTTCATTGAGTGTTTTATACAGATATAGTATATTAAAACGTGTTATGGGTGAATGCATAATTTCATTCAGTGTTTTATACAGATATTAAAACCAGTTATGGGCGCATGTCATTAGCTGCAATGGATTGTTGGCTAAAGCTACCTGCTAATTTAGTAAATAAAATTAAAGCTCACCATCTTTAAGAGCCCTGCTAAGCCTAACCCTAATGGTAATAATGAATGAAAACCCTTGACTTGACTACAACTTGACTTGACTACATTATCAACCCTTGACATGGGTCCACTGTGCTGCAACTCTTTCAATTATATCTACGGGTGGGCTGTAGTTTCCATAGTGACCTGTTGGGCCTCTGCTCTGCAGCTCCTGCTCCCGGCGGTCCAGCTCAGCAGCTTTTCTCTCCAGCTCCTCCTGCTGCCTCAGCAGGTTGACCTGGGCTGCGGCTGCCGTTGCCTGCAAGATGGAAGGAGGGACACACCGCAGAGAGAGCGGCTGGGTTACTGACCATCTCCGGTAAACAGCTACGTAACAACAGGGATGCAAGGAGAAGTAGTCGAGACTGTATTATAAGGAATACGGAAGTACGATAGCAGACAGAACAGGGAAATCTTGAGGCAATTGGTTTCATTTTTGTCCATGATAATGCATCTTAAGACTCAGTTGACTCACTTGACTCACTTAAGAGAAATTGGAGTATAAACCAATATTTGCAACCAAGCAAAAATGTCACAATTCACTTAAATACAAATAGAGGCATATTGAAAGCAAAAACTGCTGTATCAATATAATTTAACAATGATACAAGGTAGCATTAAAAGGAACACTTTAGGGGTGGGGCTATATTGTCATTCAGGCTTTCCCTCTCTTGCACAACACTTACACTAGCTACAATTTTTTTTTTTTTGGGTGGGGGGGTGTAGCCAGAATGTTTGAATGATGTTATTTGGTAACCCAAAACTGCCAATAACAGGTAACTGTGTGTTTAACCCATAGAGGGCGATTTGAGTCCATATTTACATCGTAGCCTAAGTTTGTGCATTTAAGTCGAGATTTGGACCAGGATCAATCCATAGTACTACTAGGTAAACCACTACATCACTTTCAAAATAAGCTCTTTTAGGGTTTGGTTTTCCTTTAAACCAATACATGGAAGACTGCACAGACACATGGTCAACTCAATTCTGGCCTTAATAATAGCCGTAGAAGACATTTCATTTGTATTAAATATATACAAATTAAAATAAATTAAATGTGGTAACCAAATTGTGCTACCGGCCTGCAAATTTGATTACTAATAAAAATACTCAAAAGTAATGCTGTGGCACTAACGATAAACACTACTAAGTCACTCAACACTACTAGTGCTTGAGATCAAGGTCTTTGGTCATGTTTGATGGATGGGAGGTGGGAGTAGAGTGACATGGCTCACCTGTGGGCTGGGCTCCATGGAGGGCTGCAGCACTGCAGGCTGGTATGGAGAGGCGGAGGCTGGGGTGGTAGAAGCCAGACTTTCCTGGGAATAAAAAGGGTAGCAATATACATAATGTGATAAGATGCACAATGGGTACAACAGTGAAAACATAATCCCTGTCCACACAAGGAATGCCACACAGTGCAGTTTACATAATAGAGAACCTACTGAAGGGTGAGCAGGGAAGGGGTTGAACTGGTCCACAGACTCCATGGTCGAGTTTGTAACTTGTGTGACCGATGGGTCCTGCAACACAATACAATAGCACTCAATTAAAAATCAATCAGGAATGAAGTCATAGTTTGAACACTAGTCCCATCTGCAGCTCAATAGGCGCCAACTGAGGCGTCAGCAGTAATGATTCAAGTCCATTTCTGTTGGTTCATATTCTACATATCCATTTTATTGCATCAATTCTGGTCATAGACACTGTGCACTATTACCGTCTACACTCACAACTTCCTGCACAGGAGTGCGTGGGCACTCCACTTGATAAGCATTGCGAAGCCAAGCATCCTCTGATAAGAAAGACGTAGTCAAGACAGCAGCACAAAACAATTCATACATGCAACATAAAACGCTATGGAAAGAAGGGAAAGAAGGAACAGGATATAACAGTATCAGTACAATTGAGGCTATGAGGTAAATATTTACATATTCCACTATTTCTACACGCTAAATGTGTCTTTTTGCATCATTTAAAAGGGATTGTTTTTTGGCCCCACTTTTTTGTGATGCATTTGTATTAGGGTTATATTGCATTATATCCAGTTCATTAATATAAATTTTTCGTTCAATTAACTTTACTTCACCGACATTGTTTCTGCCTAAAGGGAAAGCATCTATAAAAGATCCGCCAAACTGCCATTCCTATCTATATAAGCTGGGGTTTTTTTAGCTATTGGATGTAATTTTATTTATATTGTGAATAAAATATAAATACAATCTCCCATAAAATAATATATAGGGCTAATCTACAGGTAGGTCCATGTCAAACCTTCATTGCCTTACCATTGATAATGATGATAATAATAATTCACATGAGATCGTCAGATCCCTGAGAAGTTCAACTGACTCAGTACCACCTACTATAAACAGCATGACTAGCCGTATCACTATAACCTGCTCATAAAAACCTTAATATCCATTTAAATACTGACCCAAATGTTCTCTGTCTGTCTGTCTGTGTATTAATAAGTAATGTTGTTGCCTAGATGTGGGTGGTGTACTACTAACTATTGTAGGACACTGAAAAGCTTTTGCATGACACAGATAAGGTGTTTTATAAAAAAAAATAAGGTATGTATTAAAAAAGACGGCTCATTGGAGTACACATGCGTCATTACAGCACAGTGCATTGTTATTACAAAGTAATGGATTACAGGGTAACAGGTGACGAGCACTATTCCACACTATTCCACTAGTGTTACATTTGTTGATTCAGCCAGATCCCCACCCTGTGGACAAACAGTGGACAGATGTTACAGGCTCCTGTGCATAGATGTACGACAATGGAACAACGGACACGTAAACAACATAACAATGTGATATCGATATTAAGCAAATACTCGTTTGACATTTTGATTCATTATTATATCCAAATAATGAAGCTCCGCCAGTTAGGACTTTGCTTTGTAGTTGACACAGGCAACAGTTAACGCCACACATTCAATGCGGGCAGCGTTGTTAACTTCCTGCAAATGAATACGCCCGCCCTGGACACATTTTGGAGCTCGCCGAGAGGCTGAATGTTTGTCAATCACGCCACGTCTAGCCAAATGTCAAACGGTACAAACGTAGAAACCTTCCACCCGACACAGGCTGCGCTTCCGCCCGACAGGCTTTCTGACGTGCGATGTTGTAGCGATTCATAAGTCGCCAACATCTTCAATGTTACTTAATAATAATTTAAGAAAAATACAGTTACTTGGAACGGGTTGTCGTTTGCTGGATCTGCGAATGGGTTGCTGTCAAATCCTGACATTTTGAAGTGTATAGGCTGTATGTACAGTTTCTGAAAAAGGAATAAACAAAACACTTTTGAGCTGAAATCGTCTCCCTTCAACTTCCTTGAACGGAGTTAGTGGCGCATGCGCATTTAGCCGAGAGTAATCGGCAGGAGGCGCGTCACGGGTCACGTCCTCCCTGACGTCACTTAACTGACTAGAAGTTCACGCCACCTGTTTCGCTCCAAACATTGTAGGAATAAATATATTGCAGAATATTCTGAATAATATTTGTAATTTAACTGCATATAATTTTTTTCTGAAAAACAAATGGTGGATGTGGTGAAAACGAGGATGAGCAAGCGCGACTCATAGGTCTACTGGTATTATGTACTGCATAATAGTATTCCTGTATCCTTTTATCAAAGTGCAATTTGTACAAAGTGCAATTCAATATTTACATTAAAGTGTTGTTGAGAGCAATAGTTTTTTCTATAATTTTTTTTCCAAATGAGCGTCTGTATCTTCGTCGTTTTAAAAAAAAATAGTAGGCCTACATCATTGTAAAAACACAATAATACATGTTGTATAATGAATACATTGTATATATATATATATATATATATATATATATATATATATATATATATATATATATATGTATTAGATCAGAACATTTATTCAAGCCCCGTAGAGCCCATTAGAAGCGAGTATCGTGACGTCATCAATACTCTGACAGCAGACGTAGTTGAACACAGCCATGGAGGAAGTAAGAGGTGAGCGTTTCTCTCTTACATTATTGACAATCAGCATATCCCTCGTGGTACCTATACAATTGTGTAACGCGTTTGGGATATAGTAACAAAAAAAGAGTACCCATTTGTTCAGCATGCTTAATGGAAAGCGGGTTTATCCGAAATAAGTATTAAGCGTTACAGTTCAATGACACGGGATTGCAGTTGCGGGCGATACCTGAACCTCAAGCGTATTACTTATATATCGTCGCTTATATATATACTTATAAGTCGCTTCTGTTTTAGTTTTCTAAAATCAGCGTCGCTATACGCTGACGTTTGCTATGGTGTCATTTGACTTCGGAATGTTTTGTCGTATGTGGCTGCAGAATACAGAATATTATTGTAGCCTGATGTGAATTTCCAATGTGTCATTTGTTTCATGCTTTTCAGTTTTTACTTTGACGTGTGCTGTTCAGAACTACGCCTGGGGGAAGGCGGGTCTGGATAGTGAAGTGGCTAAACTGGTTGTTGGTGGAGACCCACTCGCTGTCATTGAAAATGACAAACCGTATGCAGAGGTGAGATAGCAGTCGATTTTACGGCTATAGTTTAATTTGGGGCTTGAGACATAAGCTGCCTGCCAGTTTGACCTCAACCGTTGAGCAAGGTGGCACTGTGTTACAATGGAGTTGTTCATTGGTCAACAGAAAAAAGAAAAGCATTGTTCTGACTTGTGTGACTCAAGTGTCTTGTGCCTAGTTTTCAGTTTGTATTCTTTATTTGTTTGACTGTTCACTGTAGGCTAAGTAGTATGTTCTAGGTGTCTAGTGATTAAACATTAGTGTGCCATTTACCTTTCTTAATATGAATGCACTTGAAGTTGAGGTTCGTAAAGACACATTCCCCTGTTTAGTTTTGTGACAGAAGGCCATTGATTTATTAACGACCTAAAGCCATCTGTGATCTGGACTCTAGCTGTGGATGGGGGCCCACCCTAAAGCTGATGCTCAGATCAAGGACAACCGGATAGGCCAGACCACCCTGGGCCACTGGATCGCTCACTTCCCAGGCTGCCTGGGATCCAAAGTCAAAGACACCTTCCAGGGCCAGCTGCCCTTCCTCTTCAAGGTGCTGTCGGTCAACACAGCCTTGTCTATTCAGGCCCATCCCAACAGGGTGAGAACACACACACACACACACACACACACACACACACACACACACACACACACACACACACACACACACACACACACAACTGCCAATGCACCACCATGCTGCCTGATGCCAAATACAGAAACATGATCTAATCTCACTGTCAGATTGTGTGTGTATATGAGGGACACACATTGGCCTCCTGGCCTCATGCTAATAAACAATCAGCCAGAATACATGTACAGTTTGCCATACAATCACAGTGTGCGGTGAATGGTCAGTAGTGTCTGTCTTCTCTTTATCTCTGTATCCTTCTCTTGGTAACCACCTTCCTTGGCCTTGGTTGTGGTCTGGTCAGGAGTTGGCCGCGCGTCTTCATGCTCAGTTTCCAGAGCACTACCCAGATGACAACCACAAGCCGGAGATGGCCATCGCTCTCACTCGCTTCCAGGGCCTTTGTGGCTTCAGGCCGGTGAAGGAGATCCTTGGCTTTCTCAAATGTGAGTGCCACAGTCTAACATGGCAGGAGGCTAACCTATGTTTTTTTTTAAAAATATCCACCCAGTACACCCTTGTTTTTAATGGTGTGTAATAACAAATTATTTACAGATTTTTTTTAAAATAATATTTTGTGGATTTTTATGTAAATGGCAGCCGTCCCAGAGTTCCATGCACTAGTGGGCAACGAGGCAGCAGAAGAGCTGCGGTGCAGTACGGGAGATGCAGTGTGTACAAGGCAGGCCTTGAAGAAATGTTTCACCAGAATGATGAACTGTGAGAAGAAGGTGTTTGTAGATCAACTCAACATGCTAGTGAAGAGAATCACCGAAGAAGGTGAGGACACACTCACAATTCATCTTGCCTCCAACCGATTTCCCGTGGGGGAGGGGGATTCGATTTTCCCTAACCAATCACGAGAGGCCAACGTATCCGCCTGAATCTAACGTCATTTTAAGTGGACACTGGCAAGTTGGTAGATGACTCTTCCCAAATCCAGTGGGGAGAACGCAAAAAACATGTCCCCTTTGAATAAATGCCTTCAAAGCAGAGTGCTGTTCGGACTTCAAAGTAATTTGTACTTTTAATGGATTTAGAACGATAGCCTGGATAGCAGCGTCTAGCTTGTCTATAGCGGTCGTCATTGTTGTTATTACTCCTCCTTGGTTCCGGTGCATAGCTTCACAACCGTTTGACAACAGCTTGACAACGCTTAAAAACGGCGTTAGTCCCGCCCATGGCGCTGATTGGCTAATCGTTAGCCCCCCCACGGTGCTCATTGGATCGATCGCTTTTTCAACCGAGAAATCGCTGTTTCATGTCACGATGCCAGGCAAGGAACTTCCAGGTTTTAGAAAGTGCAAACTTGTCAAGAGTGGGAGAGTTGTCAATCATTGTCTTTTGTCAAAAATCTTTCCATACAAGTCTACCTCCCATCCTACCTGTTTGGGCTGACTGATATTTTATATTTCCCTGTTCAGCTGCAGCAGGGAAAGACACTTCTGAGTGTAATGGAGAGCTGCTGCTACACCTCCACTCCCAGTACCCAGGAGACATCGGCTGCTTCTCCATCTACTTCCTCAACTATGTGGTCCTGGAGCCCAGCCAGGCCATGTTCCTGGGGGCTAGCGAACCCCATGCCTACTTGTACGGAGGTCAGTGGTGTCTCTTGGATTTATCTCTCTCATCCTCATTCCTCAACAGTATCCAGTATAATGGATTTTTGGATTATGGACTATTATTCTTATTATCATGATTGTTAGGTGTGCAGCTTTAGCTTCAGTGTTCTCCATTGAAACTGTTGAATATATTGAATTGTGTAACCCTTTTCATAGCAGCTGGTTCAACTTTTTTTTTTTGTTGACCTATTGAGTAATGCCGCTTTAAGATATGTATACTGTACAATACACAGACATATTGTCTCTCTCTCTCTCTCTCTCTCCCAAGACTGTATCGAGTGCATGGCCTGCTCAGATAACACTGTGCGCGCCGGATTGACTCCAAAGTACATTGATGTGAACACGCTGTGCGACATGTTGCACTACACCCCGGCTCCAGCCAGCTCCAAGTTATTTGTCCCTGTCCAGGATCCCTCTGACCCCTTCGTGTCCATCTACGACCCCCCTGTACCAGACTTCACTGTCATGAGGATACAGGTAATGACAGGCCACACTCATGGAAGTCATGGTGATTCGTGGAGGCCATGGCACCTTTGTAGAGTTGTTTTTATATATATATATATTTTAGGGGTGAAACGGTATACGTGTATTCGTATTGAACCGTACGGGGTCCACGAATACATTAATCAGTTATTGTAGAGTGAAAAAAAAAAAAAAAATCAATGCCGTATACACCGGAATTAACAAGGGGAAAATATCCACATAAAGTTAAGTGACACTCGCAGATTCTGAGGTGCAGTCAAGACGTGTTCACTTGAGACACGTTTGAACAGGGTTAGGGTTAGCGTTTCACTAGGTCGGCTCTGTGTTATCGAGCACGGGACGTTCAAAACATTCTGGCTTGTTGAAAAAAATTTCAACTCCGAAGCGAGACCCCTCTGTGGCGCTTTCTCCATAGGAAAACAATGGATGGACAGCTACCAAACAGCAACAACTGTCCCGCAGCATTCAGGCAACAACATGCGGCTGATTCCGGAAGCCGGTCCAAACAGATCACCGCAGCGATAGCGGCAGATATAAGACCCTTCTCTGTGGTAGAGAATACGGGGTTCAAGAACAGTTATACCTGCCTTATACAACAAAACAAAATAACATATTGACATGATCTCAGAAAAGCCTTCTCTTGCGCTAAGCCAGCCTCCACTTCGAAAACCACGGTCAAGCTAGCCCCCACATTGTTTTGCGGTACATGTATATACTAGGCATTACGCTAAGAGCGTGTAAGAACTGATTTCAAAATCAAATCAACGTTCCGGTGAATAGGGATGGGTTTTAAAAAAAGATTTTACGATTCAAAGCGATCTTAATTTGAATGATCTGACATCGATTCATAAAATCCAGAGATCGATCTTTTAATATATGCCTTTTCCCATGGATGATTGAAGCTTTAACCCCGTTAGTCTCGCGTGGCTCAGCCTTTGGGCACAACTTGCACTATGTTGCAGGGTTTTCCCTATTACGAGGCGGTCACCTCCATCAAATTTCGTGCCGCCGCCTCCTCCAGCTCTCGACAAAACTTTGACGGGTGTCTTTAACACAGAGATGGGGACTTGAGTTTGCGGCTTGGACTCAAGTCACACACAGAGACTTGTACTTGAGACTTGTCCTCAAAAGACTTGAGACTCCACTCGGACTCGAGATTTGGGACTGGGGAACAATCTTTATTAAATTTCCCATTCCCTCCCTTATCATGCGTAACCTTACACATCTGGTGAGATGACTGCTGTACACTACATTATACACATCATTTCTCAACAGTCATAAGCCGTGTAATAACGCGTACATTGGTGATCACACCATTTTCATGAACAATCCAGACACACAAAGTAAAATCAGTTTAACCATTTATTCTATATACACACACACAATACAATAATGACCATGGAACTGTTACTCATTTTTTGTTATCCAAAGCTTAGTTACCACAGCCGCTGCTTCCCGGTATAGGACCCGAGAATAGCATAGCTGTCCTTTTTTCTGCCTGCGCATATGGATATGTGCAGAGCATATCACAGGCGAAACTGTTACATCTGATTATATGTTGGGTTGAATCGGTGTTGGGTGTGTATTATCCATACAGTCTATGGTATTATCCGTTTCTCCTTTCCTTAGTGCGTGAGTGAGAGTGTGTTGGCCTGACTCATTCCAATAACAGTAATCCCACTGATTCCTTCTCCTTTGTTAAAGTGATGTTTAATTTATGTCTAAACTTATTGACACGGTCAGACAACCATGTGGGTCCACTCTTAAAGTTGCAATAAGTCATCGAGAAGCGAAGAAATAAACAAATGTATATGCAAAATTTTATATGGTGTTTGTCAAAGTATTGTTTCGAAGATGTGAACTAGCAATTTACAAAGAACAGCGGGCGTCAAACAGGAGCGCCGCCATGTTGAAATGATGTCATCACCATACAGACAGCAAAGATAATCTTCCCCCCGCCACACGATAGATGGCAGTGTTAAGCTCAAACTGGTGGGACATTTCAATTGCTTTAATTTCAATTTACGCCTTTAACTAGCCCAAACTAATCTCCGTAGTGCTCTGTGCTGTCGCGTCTTTTCTTAAAGGCGCACAGCGCATTTGTCGGCTCAACAAATTAACAATAACTTGCATATATTGCGCCAACAATAAGAACCCTTATGATAATCATTGTGTGGCGATTATATAAGAAAGGTCACATTAATATAGGACACAAATATTAAAAACATACACAATTTATATTAAAATGTTCATTTGGCTCCCTCAGTTTGTATTGTTATGCATGTATATATTTTTAATTACACTTTATAATAAAAATAATATTACATTAGTTATATTACATACAATTCAGTCATGTTGTATGTATCCATTTTTGGTATTCATATTTTACAAAGTTTGGAAATGGGCTAGCCTAATTGTGTTGACTGCTGTAGTGTGTTTGTCATGTTAAATAGAAAGTACATTAATGTAACTGCTTTGGGGTCAAACATTAATATTTGAAATAATGCACCAGGTTAGAGGGTTCTTTGTACAATTTACACCATTAATTCTCTGAGAATCTCTTTCATATCCAAGCAAAATTGGTAATGTAACTGAAATATTCCTAACCGAATCGATATTGAATGGAATGGAATCGGGACCTTGTGAATCGGAATCGAATCGATTTGGGAAACCAGTGGCGATACCCAGCCCTACCGGTGAACATGATAGTGATTTCACATTCATTCAATGAATAAACATTAAATAATGGGTACAATGAATAATACAAAATAATAACTACCACCTGCTAACTGTATTTCAGAGAAAAATGGAGGCTTTGAAAATGGAGGCTTTGACTAATTATTCACACAATTTAAATGACATACTAAATAATAAAGAATATGTTTCCACAGACCAATTTAACTTCAAATAGATAGCAGGCCACCTCAGTGTCACTCACACAATATCAGGACATTCTGATATTCCTCTGAAATGTCATATCAGCTGAGTTCCCTCTAAATTCAGATTAATATTAAAAGGAATATTTGAAGTGAAATTGGTGCCACAAATTTAAACAATGATTCCAAATGACAAAAGTGCTATATTGCCAATGTCTGTAGTTTGTGGACAACATAACTGTGATAAGACATTTTGTAAAGTACTTGTATGGCAATTCACGAAAACCAAAGCTATATTGTTAATGCTATCACTTATTAGCCAATCTATTATGTACAACATATACTTGATTAATATATTTTTCTCCCCTCTGCCTCAGGTGCCAGCATCAGTAAAACAGTACACAGTTGCGCCTTTGGACAGTGCAGGAATCCTATTGGTCGTCGAGGGTGACGCAACAGCCACGTCTGCAGCTGCCCTCTCTGACATCACCCTGACGCGGGGCACAGTCCTCTTCATCTCAGCCAATGAGGCTGTCTCCCTTCATGTTATGGCCCAATCGGGAATGACCATGTTCCGAGCCTGCTGTCTGCTGTAGTGGCTAGATTATGCTACCCATTATCTAGTGAGGAATTTCAGATTTTATCCTATTCAATATTTCCAAACAGTCAGACTGCATAATTTTAATTCACTTAATGTTAATCATTGATAATTGTTTCTTTTTATGCAATTAAATGTGTATGTGTTGTTTGTATATGAAAAGCACAGTGATTAGTGTGTGTGTGTGTGTGTGTAGAGCACTGAGAATGCAAGAAGTATCCATTGTTTTATATAACTCACTAACAGCTGTTTAGTTACATTTGTTATGTATAGGATATAGATAGAGTATGTGCAAGTTTTCCAGATGGGAAATTACAGAATGGGGCCCCAAGAAACGTTCAGCTTGGTGTGTATATCTTAAGGCAGGGGAATGTATACCGGTAAGTACATTTTGATAATGGCCTGATAAACATCCTGAAACAGAACCTAGGGGAGTAGAATTTCATTTGACCAGTTTGCTTTAATATCTGATGGAATATGGCCAACAAGGTCATATCAGCTGTGTCTTCTCTTATGGAACTACCTTGATCTTAATCATGCAGTAATTGCCCATGAACCTACACTTCAAACCAACAAGCTTTGATCCACCAACCTACTACTCCATAGCTACGGAGGCGCACTTATAATGATTTTGCCCATGATGGTAATAGCTATTCAATTAAAAGAATACTTAGTGAACAGAAAACTGAGTCAAGTACAATTCAACACTTGAATTCAGTGGTTCAGAGCGTTTTTACGCAGTCACACATGTCATACTGTTGATACACATTCAGATGTGATACACACAATACTTTTGACCCTATTTTGATTCCATTGCCTTTTAGAAAGAGATTGTGTAAATAAGAGAAACAATCAAACCGGGAAGTAACTTGACATTTTCACGTGCATGATCCAGCATCAAAGCTCATTTGAAATTCGGACAGGCCGGTCCATTGCGTCACAAATGGGCGTGGCTTCGCCGAGGGGAAGGAACTTCCGTGTCACTCAAACGTCTGGGGGCGTTAGTTTTAAGAGCCAAAACTAGATATATAAATACATAAATAATTACTAATTAAATGCTTAAATAAATGAATAAATATCGAATTATATAATTAAATGCTTAAATAAATAAATTACATAATCGAATGCTTAATAAATCCATAAATATATAATGAAATGATTAACGAAATTAATCAATACATAACTATGTAATTTAATGCTTAATTGTTATTTGAGTATTTATTTATTTATTTTAAAACTCTCAATGCTTGGAATACCTGTCAGAGAAACACAATACAGGAATTCAACCTCAATCGCGGGGAAAAGCGTTTTTATTATTTTTACACAGATGCTCCTAGTACCAACACTGCCTATGCATTTGCTGGCTGTTTATACCATGGTTGTGCTGAATGTTATGCTTATGCAACCTACCCCATCACCAAGCAATACTACGGTGACGTGACAATTCCAGAGTAAAGTTGACCCACTCCATAAAGATTATGGGTTGGAAGTTGTAGTTATCTGGGAATGTGTATGGCTGAGACACGTCTCATGACAACAAAGACTTAATCGTGGAGATGCACTCTTCGGTGGCCGTACAAACGATATGAAAATGTACCACAAAACGGAGGGCGATGAGATGATTCGCTATTATGACTTTGCATCTCTACCCCTCATTCCAGTCTTATATGATGGACCCAACAAGCCATCCACAAATAATTTTTAGGGACTTTGAGTCAATTGATAATTATTTCGGTCTTGTCAAATGCATAGTGCTTCCCCCTAAGGGTCTGTACCACCCAGTTCTGCCACATAGCTCATATATGACATTCAGAGGGCTTTAATTTCAAAATTCCACATCAGAATATCCTGATTGTGTGAGTGACACTCTGAGGTGGTCTGCTATCTATTGAAGTGACATTGGTCTGTGGAAACAGGAAGTTTCCTTTTAATATAAATCTGAATGTAGAGGGAGTACAGCTCTGTGGTGTGAGGGGGCGTGGCTTGGCGTCAGGTTGCCAACGAAAGAGGCGGGGTGGCTAATTCCCGGGATTGACGCAGCTGGGGTGGTGAGCATAATGAATCACATGTATATATACTGATCTGTGTGTTTGCCCTGCCCTCAGTGAGACTGATTTCTGACCGCATCCACGTCGGAGAAGCCGGCGTGCCTCCGTGAATGTCCGTGGATTATTGTTTTGCACTCGTCTCTTATGTATCCAGCGTCTTGTGTTTATTGTAGCGGTGAGTCGTCGTGTATGTTTGGCACTTGGTGTCACAGTGACTGTTCAACAGAGAATAAAGACTCTCAAAACCGCTGTTCACCTCTCTTTCAGTTTCAACCCACCAACCCTGACCATGAGGGCTCACTCCCTTAGACTCATACATGACATTTCAGAGGGCTTTCATTTTGAAATTCCACATCAGAATGTCCTGATATTGTGTGAGTGACACTCTGAGGTGGTCTGCTATCTATTGAAGTGCAATTGGTCTGTCGGATTGGTCTTTGGAAATGTATTCTTTATGATTGAGTTTGACTTAAATGACAAAGCCTCGATTTTCAAAGCCTCAATTTTTCTCTGAAATACAGTTTGCAGGAGGTTACTATTTTTTATATTTATACATTTTGTGTTATTTATGTATTTTATTATTTTAGACTGACTGAATGATGTATTGAATGAATGTGAAATCACATTCAGCGGAACGTTGCTTTTATTTTGAAATCAGTTCTTACACGCTCTTATCGTAATGCCTAGTTTATACATTTACCACAAGGTAGGAGCTAGCTTGACCGTGGTTTCACACTGTCCAGGCTTTGGAGTGAAATACATATTGCATGATTTCGAGACAAGCCGTCCGAATGCGTGTGCAGCCACCTGTGCGAGGGCTAAAACATGCGAGAGTGCGACTACCAGTGCTTTGATGGTACACACGCGCGAGGGCCGACCCCGTGAGGACACCCCCAACCCAGCTCCGCCTATTTCCGCAGACGGACTGTATAAAATAGAGTAAAACGGACGTTTGATATGCGTAAATTAGGGGAAACTATCGCGGACATTTTAAAAAAGCGCCCTTTGGGTACCACCACAAACATAATCTAAGTTTGTGGGAAATACTGGCTGCTTGCAGCTGTGTTGAGAACCGCTTATCCGCTTACAACAACTTCACACTCGACACTGCACTTCCTTGGGTCCTCAGCAATACACCCACCAAGTGTGAAGTTGATCGGAAACAAAATGGCAAACGTACAACACTTTTCTACAATGTAACAACTCCGGTCTCTTTCTTCGTCTGTTCTTGAATGTACTGTAGCGAGCGACGGAGAGCGAGCTGTACCCAGCATGCTGTTCGGCGGTGTAAGAGTTAATGGGGGGGGGGGTCCCTCTCAATACACTACACGATGTGTACATCTGGCGGTAGTAACGCACTACTAATAAATACATCCGTAGATCTCAAGAGCTCGCACGACACTGCACTTCCTTGGTTCCTCAGCAATTTGTTTTTGCATTTACATTACTACTTTTATTGTGTAGACATATTTTAATTAGTTTTTTAAATCTATTTTACTACCTGTACTTTCCTGAACTTGCTGCTGCGACCTGCGACACGCAAGTTTCAATAAGCCTATTATCTTCTATGGATGTTGAAAACTAAACATAACTACTGGATAACACTATAGGTACTAATGTATATGTAGTATGCAATGGAGGCATGGTGAACCAAAAGAAATACTTTATTTTGATAAAGGATGTATAAACAAAATACATGAAAAACAAAAACGAGGCCAACATATAAAATCAGGGGGTTGTCTTGCCTTCGACTATTTTGCAGGTTACCAGAGAATAGTACAATTCTAATGCTCCTGGGCAAGAATGTTCCCAACCCTTGGTGGTGAAGTGTCCATGTTTTGTTCAAAATTATCCCTCCATCCGTCTCATTGGCGTATTAACCTAACATTTGAGGAAATGTTAGTTCCCAAAAAAACTTTAACTAATAATTATCCGGGGCTCCAGGATTGTTTGCTGTGTGTTCTGTTCTGAAGTGCTCCCACAGCGGGGGCTGGCCTGGTACCTTGGGTGGGTGCGTGGCTTTGTCTGCTACTGGCTTTGAAATGTGCTTGCGTTGGACCATGGTCTCCAGTGTGAACAAATGTCTACTGATCAGTTCCGATGTAGGCTGAAGCGCCCAATAAAGTGATTGCAATGCCCGAACGTCCTCTAGGGCATTGTGGGCGTTGTAGTCCACCCCCAAAAGCTCCTGAACCAGGTATTCTTGTCGAAAACTCTGTAAACCGTAGTCCTTGCAAATGTCCCGTGCTAGTGGTAGAGTATCCAAGCACCCGGTAACCGTTGACTGGAATTCAACTCTCAGGTCCAGTTCGTCCAGAGCTCTGACAAGGAGTGGGCAATCAAAGCGGCGAATATTGTGCCCGATAAGTATAGGACGTCCCAGCATGCGGAGAAAAGCTAAAAATGACACGACGACTTCTTTTAGAGAGTTTGTGAGCACTGGTTGGCGATTGAGGAACAACCTGTGTCTGCGGACCCTGAAACCGGTCACTTTGGACGCACCGCTCTGCATTCGACACCTGGGGACGGTGTACAAGTTGATGGAGTTACCTCCGCTCACGGCTGCCAACTGGACTATCTCACAAGTCTGACCTGACGATACAGCATACATACAAAAAAACTGATTCCACAAAACAGTTAGTCATTAATGGTACAAGATTGAGAGTCAATTAAATAATCTCACCAAGTCCAGTTGTTTCCAAGTCAAAGAAAGCCAACGATTGGTTGGCGTTACTAAGTTCAGCCTTCATCGAATTCACTACTTCAGGGCTGTGGTAGAACATTATATTTAGCATTTGCATGTAGTCTTAAAAAGAGTAGATTAATTACAATTTCCCTGCATGTTGATATAGCATACGAGTGTTTGTAGGAGGTTCAAAAATTCGAATTTGGCAAAGACATTTGCGCATGTGCAGTTTAAGCCGCTCTTCTTCGTGCCATATTGTGAATGGCGCAAGCCAGCCGTATTGCTGCCCTCTACGACTAAAAATAAATAAATAATAATAATAACGAACTAACTATTAACTTATTACTTCATACAATTATTATTTTATAAGGATTGCCTTTGGCTGGTTTAAGACAACTGGATATCCATGTATTTATTTACTTGTACCATACAGGCGATACGCCTGCAAGTTACAACATACAATTTCTCAAATGTATCACGTAGTGTACAGTTGGCTCGTTGGTCTAGGGGTATGATTCTCGCTTTGGGTGCGAGAGGTCCCGGGTTCAAATCCCGGACGAGCCCAGTTTTTTTCTATGTGTTTCGCAAAATCCATTGTCTATCTGCCAGTCAGTACAGCAAAGCTGAATAATATTATAATACCGACAAATAAAAGTTAAATACATTGAAGTAGTGACATGTGCGGACATTTATTTTGGAAAGTGAAAGGACCTCTTCGTCTCAATAAAACTACATCTCCCGCTAGGCTTTGCATTGGCCAAGGTAGGTAAAGGCTGTGGTGAAAGCATCTGTTAATCGCTTCAATCCCCAGGCTTCTGAGTTGAGGTTAAGGATTACTAGCGTGACAGTTCGTGTTCGCCGGACATAACGAATGGCATTTGCCTGAGATACATGATTTAGGAATAGCGGTTCAGCATACTGAACAACGATGACAATGGATTTAAATTCCGTTATAAATCAACTGGAGACTGGTGATCAAGACGTTGCATTGGTTGCCCTGCAGATATATAACAAGGAGGTAAACATTACCATCACTGTTAAATTAAGCCTACTGTAACGTAAATCTGCTTTTACGCCGTACCTTATCGCAGCTAAATTGCAATCTATAGACTATAGGCCTAACGCTTATTTTACAAAATAACAAATAATTCGTCTTCGACTGTATTTGATGTTGTCTGGTCCGATATATTCTGCACCTCTCAAGGTATAAACGCAGTTAGGTAGGCAATCATATTTCTAGCACAAGTCCGGCGTTAATTTGTGTTTTTCTAATGTCGACGACATTCCCAATGAAGCGACTGCAAAGTTAAATAACGCGTTGTCTCCTGCACATAGTGTGGCTCCTCGGGTAGTACGCTACACACGAGGAGCAGACGCGTCAGACATATCTGCGTGACTGTCCACTGATGGTTTGGTTAGTGGTGGATGGATAACATGTATAGGCTTTTATAA